>JAQGAB010001399.1:0-16565 GCA_034696565.1 Isotomurus graminis
TTGTAGATATATAAATATATATAGACCCCCCTCTAATTAACCCAAGTTCCTGGCCTTACACATTAAAGCACAACACACACTGAACTTAAGATTTAAATCTCACATAAATATTCATCCGGTGCACAAGTTTTTGTAGCCAATCTCTTGATAATAACAACTGCAATCTCCCATTCGTGCTAACTTGTAGCAGAAGACGTGGACTGGATCTAAATACTTTAATGATCACGGTGGTTCAGTACATAGACATTAACTAACGGCATTCGGTCACTTGTCCACAACTTAAAACTTTCAGAACGCACTCACCACAAGTTACATATTGATAAATTGTATTTATATTTTGTAAATGCACATACAAATTAAAGCTTTAAGTAAATCAGTAGAAAAACAGGTTGAGTAAAGTACGAAAACCAAGACTTGTATATTAATGTCGATGATGAGATAACTTTCCCTAGTTTGTTCACGCGAAGTACTGAAGGTTAACCTAGATAAGAATGTCGATTTGATAATGACTTAATTATTGACTTCTTCATAGTTCATCGTGTTCTTCAGGCTCCTTTGCATCTTCACCGTCGTCGCCTTCCGCATCTTCTTCTGGTGTTGCATTGTCCTCTTCTGCCAAGTCTAATTCCTCGTCGTCGACCTATTAATATTCAAAAGAAATTAATACTCCGGGCGATACTGGAATGAATCTTGTTTCAAGTGCAAAAACACATACCTCCTCATCCGTGGGAATGCCCAGGCTGCTCCTCATCATTTTCTCGACTGTGTCAGCAAAGTCAACAGTATCTTTGAGCATGTAACCTGACCTTAAAGTGGCCGTTCTGAAGAGGGTAATTGCGACCTCTTTCGCTTCAGCATCAGCAGGATCATCGTTGATACGGCGGAGAAGCTCCTTGATCAAGGGATGTCGCGGGTTGATTTCCAAAGTTTTCTTTTGGTTCAAATAGTACCTAATTAACCAAAGCACAAAAACCATATTTAGTAAACAAGAAAATTCGGAAAATAAAACAATAAAATTAAAAAAACAAAAAATCGCCTACTCTCGGCTAACATCGTTTTGTTTGGAATGTGTTTGAGAGGTAATAATTCTTTCCATGTTTCCGGTCCAGCCGAATTGGGAAGTAACAAGGGCACATGGACTCTTGTCTAATCTCTCACTTACACTCGCCTTCAAGATCTGAAGATAAGGAAAAAAGAAAATGAGAAATCTGAACACAAAACTTACGACTTGGCTTGGTCATCCTGCTTTTGGTGCGGATTAGACAAAGCCATTCTTTCCATATTCCCCGTCCAAGCGTACATACCAGCCACTAAGGCACAAGGTGAACTGGATAATCGCTCGGATATCTCAGCTTTTACAACCTTTGCAAGTCCAAGCAGCACGAATTTAAAATAACATTAGTCATTATTTACCAATAACAAACTACTGTAAGACAAGCGTTAATCAACAAGCCAATACATTCCCAATAATCCCCAACCACTGAGTGTCGCCAACAAAAAACGTTGTGCGACTTACATGATCTTTCAGAGCGTTTTCACCCAACCACTTAGTAAGGGGCTCGAAGATCTTCTTGGTCTCCTCCAACTTCTCCTTGCCGTCGGTAAGAGATAATCCTTCCTTGGCGACGTTTTGGAACTTCTTTCCCTCGAACTCGGGCAAAGCTCCAATGGCATACTCGTCAACAGCTTCGGTGAGCAAAAGAACTTCATATCCTTTCTTCAAGAGTCGTTCAACGAATGGAGACTTTTCAACTTCCTCGCGAGATGAGCCAGCCATGTAGTAGATGGATTCCTGCTTGTCCTTCATTCGAGCAACGTAGTCAGTCAACGACGATGTGCCTGTGGATGACGCTGAGGTGGCGAATCGAAGCAATTTGGCCAGTCGGCTCTTGTTGGCAGTGTCCTCAATAACTCCCAACTTGATGTTTGTGGAGTATTCCTTCCAGAACTTCTCGTAGTCTTCTCCTTCCAACTTCTTCAGCATGTCGAGGGTCTTTCTGATCAATTTCTTCCTGATCACTTTGATAAGCTTGTTTTGCTGCAGAGTTTCTCGAGAAACATTCAGGGGAAGGTCATCAGAGTCAACAACTCCTCGAACAAAGGCCAAGTAGTTGGGCATCATCTCCTGGAAGTCGTCAGTGATGAACACACGTCGGACGTACAACTTGATGTTATCAGTCCTCGTTCCGTATCGGTTGAAGCTTTCTGATGGTTGAGCCGCTTGAACATACAAGAGAGCCTTGAATGTGACTTCTCCTTCGGCGACGAAATGTGTGTAGGTTAGTGGCTTCTGTGTGTCCTTTGAGAGAGACTTGTAGAATTCCTGGTATTCTGCATCCTCTACTTCGGAAGGCTTTCTCGTCCAGATTGGCTTGGAGTCGTTAATCAACTCCCAATCGTGAACCGTCTTGGACACTTTCTTGGTCTTGGACTTCTCCTTGTCCTCTCCGTCTTCCACTTTGGCATCGTCATCGTCAATAGGGTCTTCCTTCTTTTCTTCAGCAGCCTCCTCGTCAACAGGGACTTCCTCTTCCACAGTCTTCTCAGTCCACAAGTAGATGGGGAAGTTGATGAACTGGGAGTACTTCTTGATAAGCTCTCGAATAGTGTTCTCCTCCAAATAGTTCTGAGCTTCTTCTTTCATCTGAAGAGAAACTTGAGTTCCTCGCTTCAAAGAATCTCCTCGTGGATCGTCCGCGACAGAAAACTGAGCTGCATCGGACTCCCAGATGTGCTGTTTGTCAGTATTCGACTTGCTGGTAACAATCACTTTATCGGCAACTATAAACAACAGAATTTACATACTGATTGAGAAGTTCAATTGGGATTTTAGTTAATAGAACTCACCCAAGAATGAGGAGTAGAAACCAACTCCAAACTGTCCAATCAAATCTGACAACTGGGAAGTATCCTGCATATCCTGCATTTTACTTAAGAATTCGCTAGTTCCAGACTTTGCAATAGTTCCCAAGTTCTTGACGAGTTCCTCACGAGTCATTCCAATACCCGTATCAGTAACATGAAGCAGCCTTCCTTCCTTGTCCACCCGAATCCTAATACTGAGTTCACTCGTAGCATCCAAAAGACTCTTGTCCGTGATAGCCAAAAGACGAAGCTTATCGAGCGCATCGGAGGCATTCGAAATCAATTCCCTCAAGAAGATCTCCTTGTTCTTGTAAAGCGAGTTGATAATCAACTTCATCATCCGACTAACTTCAGCCTAGAACCCAAACCACAATAAGAATTAAAATAACTGAAAACCAAAACTCAACTTCAACTCATTGATTACCTGGAACTGAAACTTGTCGGCCTTTTCCCTGAGTTCCTTAAGTTGTGCAACCGAAAGCCCGTCCAGTTTAATAGCCTCCTCCTCCCTTGACACCAATTCATCGTCAGTTCTAGATCCTGCAAGCAAACCAATCGATAATTAATAATGGACACGTCCCACTGAAAACCACTCTATAATCATAATCTCAATCCTTCACACCCACCTTCTCGACTTGACCCCAAATCAGCCTCAACTTTGGGAAGCGACGAAGCGTCCTCACCACCAGCGTCAGCGTCGAACTTCAGGTCCGCATGGCAAGTCCCCAATCCTGCAATACAACAAACCCACAGATGAAAATTGGATACAAGAAGAACATTCAAGAAATCCGGCGACTCCCAAACAACAACGACCCGTACAAAATCAAGGACATTAAGTACCAGACAATAACTTACCTATGAGGAATAGGATGGCAAGTGAAGTCCAAAGTTTGGACATCCTCCGCAGTTAGTTTTAAAGATGTTTAATTAAGTTTTTGAAGGTGTAAAATGAGGATAAAGAGTCGGTGAGTGGAGAAGATGAATGCAGGCTGATGATGAGAATCCGGCAGTCGGGTAGGAAGTGAGGAGTGAGCGAGAGAAGTGTCAAAGACTTGAAGGGAAGTGGTGGCCAATGGGAAGAGAGCACGCAGAATAAACGCAGCCCCCGGCTAACGAGTCTTCCTCCCATTGGACCACTACGCCACGATATCTTTGTCTTTTAATCCTCACACACAGACTGATGAACGCTCCCAGGATTTACAGGTTTTTATCACACTTAATCGAAACCATTAACTGTCTGTCCTGCTAAATGTGTTAAATATTCACTCGTAGATAAGATGTGCATGTATGAGGATATCATTTAAGTCATTGAATGATGGAACAGCTGATGTGTACTTATTCGGAGTAATTATGAATTTAACAAAATAAGTAGAGCTGATGAATTTGTATGCACTGTCGATTTATTCCACCACCGTAATTGTAAATTAACAAGTTTTGATTGCGTTAAGCAAAGAAGCTTCGAATATCGACTGAACAGGTTGTGTGCGCCAGTATCCTCTGTGAATTCATTGTGTAGCTTAATTAATAATACTAAAGCATGTATCACTAGATTAACAAATTATTAATCCTTTTGTCACCGAAACAAGTCAATATTGTTTGTAGAACTAGATTAAATATGACTTGAAGGCAGAAACAGAACAGTTACAATTACGCTAAAGTGGAGGCGAGAATAGCAACGCCTCTTTCATAAAAGCTGTACTTGTCTTGCTGCTTCACCATCTTCATCTCCACCGTAAACAGCAACTCGTTCCTGGTTGAGTTGAGGTACACCGGGAGAGTTATCTTTCCGTCCTTCAGGTTTACTTTGGGATCCTGCTTCACCCAACTCAAGGCGATATTGGGGACATCGCTCAGCACATCTGCACTCAGCTGAAGGCCGTCCTTCCAGGTGGCACCTTGCAATTTGAGACCAGTGAGGACAAAATTGGCACTCTTCTTCGCCCCAACCACAAGGTCCAACACGAGTTCTTCAACAGACCAACCGTTCGCTTGCGCAACGCACTGTCTGGTTGCGATAAAGTACGCTTCCGGATTCAACAATCCACCGAGCCAGACAGGAACTCCCTAAAACATTTCATATTCGAGTTAAACTCTGCAGGATCAATTAGATTCCCTTTGCCTTTAAGACAAGCCTTACTTCTAGTTGGTCAGCTCCAAGTTGGTGTACAGTCTGGGAGATGTGAATAAATTGATTAACTCGAAGAGCCAAGTCGTTGATCCAGGCAATTACAGTAGAGGATCTTGGAGCAGCGTACTTTCCTCTCCAGCTTTCAGGAATTATTCCGCGCACCAGTTCCGAGATCAGTTTCCTGTGATAGGAGGTCTGTTTTTTCTCCCCCTGTAAAATCAACAAAGATTAATTATGCGTGATGCGACTTTAATTAAGTGTATTTAATGTATCGTAACTTACCTGACATATCATCTTTACGGAAACAAGATCGCCTGTCACGGTGTCTAAGATTGCGACAGCTGTGCAGATTTCACGTTCGAAAAATCGATACAGCGGGCGCTTGATATTGTCTGCAGTTCTTCTGAGCGGCGTCAACTGGTTAGGAAGCAACTTCAACCACTCCTGTGCGGATGCTCCCAGTGTTCTCATCCATGCTGGGATGCCAACGTGCCCTTCGTCACTTCCCACAGATTCTTTGCCCAGATCTTCGTCGTCTTCTATAAGCTGCATCTTCAACAGCTTTGATGCCATCTCAGTTCCTCGGTTGGTTAATAAAACCTTTTCGGCATGAGTCGGAAGCCCAAGCCACGCAGGAGTTTGTCTAAAAACAGAGTCACGACCACAGTAAAATCTACCGCATTATATTATTAGGTTTTTTGATTAATACCTGCTGGTGATTGCGTTAGCCCAGGTTAAGAATTGGTCTCTTCTGAGGGCATCTGGCATGGAAATATCCCCACCATCAGCGTTGGCGACAAGAAGGAAATCTGCTTCGAAGCTTCTCGGGGTAAAAAGTCGATGGACGAACGATGACAAAAGCCTTGCGTCAAATTCGTTGTCCACTTTCCCTCCGTAAATAGTTTCAGACAACAAGGTCTTGAGGGCATCCCAAGGTACCTTATCAGGGCTCAAGTTGGTTCTGCCCATGGCCGTTGCGTCGATCCAAGCATCCAATGTGTCACAAGCAACTCGCAGGTCAGATTCGTTGAATTCGTAGTACTTGGCCCATCCAAGAGGAACGTACCGCAATCTCTCCTGCACAACGGCATGGAACCACGCTACTAGGAAGTATAACCTGGCTCGCTCACTTGGTGCTTTCATCATTCTCGATGCAGGCACTGTGTTGAATGTCCGAAGCAGGTTAGCTTTAATACCAGGTGGTGGCTCAAAAACGAAAACTCGACCGGCTCTAAGCAAATTGACTGGAATTTTAGGGTGAATATCCATCGTCAAGAAAAGGCGGAAGGCTGGATGAGGTGAAAGCGAGTGTAGTTTCTTCTCCAATTGCAGAAGCCACTGTGGTGCTAAATGGACGTTCTTTAAAAGCACCCACCTGCAATTAAAATAAACGGGCTAAGTATTTGCAGTAGAATGAGCACGGGGTTTTATATTCATTAATTCATTCTTCAGTACGGGCAGTATCGAGTCCCGGGTTTCAGACTTTCCGAATTCCCGGTACCCTCAGCCCACAGTTCGGCTGATTTCAGGACCCCTGCACTTTCATCATTTTGACGAGTTAATTTAAGACAGAAATTACTGTAAGAACTTACTTTCCGGTTTTTACTGCAGAAGCAATAGTTTGGTCGGCTTGAGTGAATCCTTCGGCTGAGCCAATAGCAATGGAGACTAATGTTTGGTTCTTTTGGGCAGCTAAATCGTCGACTCTGCCAGAAGCATCAAATCCAGGGGCGCAGCAAAGTAGCACTGGTGTTCGAGAAGTAACTTCTGATTCAACGATACTGCTCAAGTCTACATCTCCAGCGGGGATGAAATCGGAGCCTAGTACTTCATCCACAAGGATATGGCCCATTGCAACGACCCGATCTGGTCGGACAGCTTGAATTGCCAGAAGTTTATTAACGGTGCGGTTGAAGTCTGGAGCACCTCCACCAGCCTCTTCCCATAAGACAGGTACATTAACTTCTGGAGTCGGATGGCGGACCCAGTTGGTAAATTCTTGCGAGTCCACTTTGCTGGAGATATTTTTGAAGGCCGGGACTTTGCTTTGAAGCCTCAGAATGCCTTCAGCTTGTTCCTGAGTCAAGTTAGATCCCTGACCCACTTTGTCTTTCTGGTGGAACACACCTTCCTTGAACCGCAGGAACATTTGGAACGGTTCCTCAAAAACTCCTTTGGTGAAGATTCTTGCAAGCAAAATTGCGAATGGTAGTCGGTCGATGTGAAGCATTCCACGGGTGACTCGGTCCGAGCAAACTTGGAAAAGATCACGCGTGATTATATCCAGTCGCTGAGAGTGGTCTTTCACAGCAGTCAGCTTCGAATTTCCATTCAGGACGGAGTTGAACATGTCCAAGAAAAACTGGAGAGAGTACTGATACAAGAAGTGCATTTGGTGCATATTGTCCAACATGAAGTAGATCGAACTGCATGCATTGGCAAGAGGCATGTATTGCGCCGACACTTGTTCGATTTCTTCAATGACGATGTCCGTTTCTTCAACTTTCTTGGAAATCTCAGCAGCTTCGTGTTTCAAGTTCTCCAGAGTAGTAATGACACTATCATCATCCAGAATCTTTCCTTTGGCTTCATTCAAGGCACCAAGCAGACTCTTCTCCAGGTGTCTCAGTCTCACTTGAAATTCTCCTTGCAGTTTCAGAAGATCGCTGCGCTTTTGGTCAATGTCGGGTCTCTCGGCTCTCAACACTTGGTTTAGGCACTGACTCTGCAGAGATGCTCGAGTCACCGTAAAGTTAACAAAAGTAACTCTGGAGCAAACATCTGGCGGAAACTCCACAGTAGGATCTCGAGTGCTGAGGAATATTACGAAGGATGGACTCAAGTCAATGTCTTGTTCTCCCAGCGATATCAAAACTCGGCCACCGGTTCTCCTAACTTCTCTGTTTAACACGGGGTTGAGGATAGGGTCGTAGCTTTCAACGTCTTGGACCAGCAAGGGGTTTCCAAACCGCAATGCAGATTCCAAGTTCTTTCTGAACGAATCATCCAAGAAACTTGTCTTTGTCAACTTCCGATCTGCATATTCTCGCATCAAAAATTCAGTCGCTTGTCCAGACGGATCAATTATCAGGGGATACCGGTTGAACCGCTTGAGCATAGTTGCATTCTCTGTGCACAAGTCATCGTGAGGTAAACTGTTTTCTTTCCATCGAAGTCTCTCGTCAGGATGACTGAGGTACTCAGACAGAGCGAGGTCTTGTCTGTAGGCGATGCAAGCTTTCCCCAGGTGCTCTGACCATGCAGAAAACAAGTTCTGTCGATAGTGCTGATCGAAGTAACCAGCGTACGCCAAGAACCCTGAAGACAAAAGGGTGTCTCCGACAATTGTTGACATTTGACTCTTGAACCCTTCGCTAGACGACTCCCATCTATCCTTTTCCATGCCTAGTGACCGAAGGAGAGACATCGATCGTCCTACCTTGCTCTGCACATTCTCCAAATCGCTCTTAATTGCTTGGGCTTGTGCAATAAGCAATGCGTAGTCTTCCTTGTAGCTTGTGATTTGTTTCTCCAACCTATCAATATCCTCCTTGACCTGTCGTGCCTCCTGTTCATTCCTGGAACAAATCATACTTGGTTAGAGTACGAACTTAACAACAAGGGTTGCAACTGCAACATTAACTTTTCGACTTTGTTCTTACTTGTTAGCGGCAGATTCCAGGTTCCTGAGTTCGTCCCTGAGTGGCTCAACTTTCCTTAGCACATCGCTGTAGCTGATCTGAGCGATAGCCCACTTCACGAGAGGTCCACAAGCTAAACTGGCCCTGTTGACTTTTTCAAAGTTGTAGTCAGGGTTAGAGATGTATTTCGCAATCATGTTTTCTCGAACAGTGTCTGAAATGTTCTCAGTCTGGAAGTTGACAATCATGGAAATAAAGTTTTCTTTCATCAAAACGGCTCGAATTGCCTTCCAGTCTGCGGCATTTTCACCCAGCAAAAGACAAATGGATTCCAGAGCCAGCTTAACAACTGCGGGAGGATTAGCCATAGACCGAACTTCCACCAACTGCTGCTTTTTGATGCTTTGCACAGCCTGTTGGGCATCTCGGACTGCCGGTTCCACCTTCTCCAAGTCTTGAGTCACATCTTCTTGCTTCTTAGCGATTTCTTTGGTTTGAATCTCAAGGTTCGCCTGGAGTGTTTTACTCTGAACTTTTCTTTGCTCAGCTTGCTGCTGCTGCCCTATCATCTCCTTTAACTTGTTATTTGCCATTTCATCTTTCTCCTTCAGTTCCTTGCGCTTAAGTTCCAGACTTTTCTTCATTTCCTCGACCTGCTCCACAGTCTCGGCGATCTTATTCAGTCCAATATTCAAATGGAGCTGCTGCTCCTCCAGGTCAGATCTCTTTTCATTGTACAGCTTTACAAAGTGATTGATAAAATCCAAAAAGTGTCTGGGAGTGATTGCCATCGTGCGTCCGCCACGTTTGCTTAACCTCTTGTTGGCCTTGTGCAAAGTCAGATGAACGAATACAAACGCATTGATAACACCGTCCCTGTGCGTGAGAAGGGCAGGATTCAATTCATCAAAGGCAATCGGGAACTCCAATGGAAGCTTCCAAGTGCTGCTCTCCAAGTCAACTTTCATTGTTAACTCCTTCGCCACCTGGAACAATGCAGTGTTGGTCCAGTCTCCAAACCAATCCAGCACACAACGATTGAATAGAGCTGGAGATGTTGCCGCTCTGTCCTTCAGCCCTTGTTCTGATGGATTCATAGTAAATACGACATGCAAGTTCTTCATGACTTGAATCGCAAACCACTTGTACAGCTCCTCAACCGAGTCGTGCATTAATCCTTCTCTTGCTGCTCCTTCTTTGCATTGCGTCATAAGTGTGGTGAACTCATCGCCTTCGAAAAGACCAGGAACTTCTCCGTTCGCGAGAAGAGTGTTCATCCTTTCCAGGAACGAACTTTGGAGAACATTTGCCTCGTCCAAGATGAAACAAATTTTTTCGCCTGAATGAAATATTTATGATTAATTGCTTTTGTAAATCATTTGCAACTTCACTATTAAGTTTAAAGACCTACCTTTGCACCCAGCACGCCTGAGTACCGACCGTAAGTCCTCGTCAAAGTCTGCAGCAGTGTATTTATTATGGACTTTAATTTGGAAAACTTGTAAGCCATTGATCCACGCAACGAATCTGCTAAGTGTCGTCTTGCCAGAGCCAGCAACTCCGATAAGTAAAAGATGCCCTTGCGGTTGTCGGAATATTCTGTCCATTCTCAGGACATGCTCAAGCACTTCGTCGAACAAAACAAGGGGAACGTCTAATTCTTCTTGGTAAAACACTTGCAATCTTGCTCGCACATACTCTCTTAGTTTTTCTCTGTCAACAGGAACATAATCTTTGGACAGCCAGTTGGAGTATAAGATAGGTCTCTTAAGAGCTTCGTTCCTGTCGATGGTTGGGAAATGCTTAAGGGCAACCTCGTCAATATTCTCGTTGGTCCACTGCCGTTCTTCATCGTAAACCAGCCTATCTTGAAACAGTCGCAAAGCTTCATGAGCCCACAGTCGAACTAGTCCTTCTACTGTCAATCCGTCAAGAGGCCTAACAGCTTCGTAGATTCCTCTCACCCAGCGGGTCATTTCTCGAGGCGAGTACACATAGTGAGGCTGCATGTCCTGTGTAAATCTTTCCTGGGATTTCAAGAAAAACTCCACCATTGCGTTTGTTAGAGGCTCCGAGTATGTCTTTAAAGCAGGAACCAGCTTCAACATGGCACGATTGAAAGTTCCGTAAATCTGCAAGTCAACAAACACTTTTGTCAATAGTGCACTCAAATCTTGCTAATTCCGCTGATGATGGACGCAAATCATCAGAAAGTACCGAAGGTTAGAATCATTTTCTCTCATTCGAGGGAAAGTTTGTCATCATGATAGTGTTGGATACATTTCCTAATGTTTTTATTCTTACCTGTTTCAATGAGGTCTCTCCAGGGTAGTCTACGTAAACAACAGGAACGTGGCGCAAAAACCGGTGGGACAGGGGTTTGCGTCCTGGATCAGTTGGCGGGTTACAGGCTCCCACGAACTGTATCCTCTCTAGTTTGACTAAGCTGTGGTCTGAGTTTCTGTAAAAGGAGCCATGTTCCACGAGTTGCCGCAAGAACGAAATAACCCTTTGAGTCCCGTATTTGTCCATATCAGGCAAATTGATTTCGTCACAGAAGAGGATGAGCCACTTCCCAAGTTGCACCGGTGATAAAACTATTCCGTTGGGTGTTTTGCGATACTCGCAGTAATGATCAAAAGTCTTGAGAAGTAACTCTGGGGTTGTTGCAGATGAAAAGTTCAAGCTGACAACTTCCATGTCGGGCAACGCTCTAAGTGCCGAGAGGAGTGTCATAGTCTTTCCGGAACCTGGAAAAATAAAATTGCTGTTTACTCCAGTCAAAGAAGCAACCATTCAATAAGCAACTTGTTTTACCTGGAGGTCCACACAGCACCAAAGGTTTGTGTTCGGCTAACCAAGTTGCCAAAAGAGATTCGTGTCGTACCGTGTCCACGGTGGGAACAACGGCATCCGGCGATGCGACTTTGTGAGTTTCAACGTCAGTTCGTGGAACCTTAGCGGCCCATGCAGCCCATTCACCAGTCATTGTCACCTCGTAGTCGACGATTGGAGCCTGGGGATTTGCTGGAGGCAAAGGTATCGTTGTGGTACTTCGTATAAACTCTCCTAGTTCATGTCTAGTCTTTAGCTTAGCGTCTCCAGTAAAACTCCATAGAATTCCGTACACAAGAGATTTTGAAATGAATTTTTCCATTGGGTCTGCTTCAAGCGGAAAGTCCGGGTGGGAGCTGTTGTATCCGTGAATTTGTCTCACAGCTTCATTCATCATGGAGAAAAGGGAGGAAAGGGCTCGCATGCGAGTGAAATCCATTATGTGGTCAAGGGTGGCCGCAAACTCCAAGCATTTTTCAACCAGGCCCTCTCCTCCAAAGTAAGGACGAATGATTCCAGAAATCTCTCGTTGTAGTCGCAGAGCTGGAGAGTCAGAAAATCCTCCGGTTTGGGCTTCTGTATGATGTGTTTGGATTTCTTCAGAGTCATCCAAGCAAATATTCTCCAGGCGAGTAAGGAAGTTGTGGAATAGCATTTCCGTAGACAACACATCATGAGAAAACCAAACCATCCCGCAACGAGATACTGTGGCCATCGTGGCATGCTTCAAATCTTGAACTTCAAATAACAGACGAACATTTGTAGGAAGTGCAAGACGCTCTCCATTGGGCAGAGTCAACAGCTTGTTGTCATCCAATACTGAATTCAAGTTTTCAACCTACACATAAATTAGTTCATGTCAAATAAACGGGTGATTACAAACAGCATATCGGACAAAATGCTGGTCCTCAGAAAATACCGTGTGGTATAATCATTTTCACTTCATTCGAGGGAAAGTTTGTCATCATGTTCACGTACTTAATCACAGTTTCGATTGCTACACTTACCCATTCAGGATCAACGTCTCCGTCGAATACAATCCACTGTCGCTTTCCTCGTTCCCCACGAACGTTATCGATAATTTTTCTCAGAATATGGGTAAACAACCCGTCAGTCCATTCTCTGGTGTTCGGATCCATAAATCCGTAAAGTGCTTCTTTCGACAAAGCCTTCGGGTCGATCACATGCGAGACTCCTTCAGTGCCTTCCAGTCTTTCCAAAGCTTTTAGCAACACTTTCCAGGCTGTTGACTTACCAGTCCCGGAGTTCCCAACAAGCATTACTCCATGACTAAGAGATTGTATTTGATACAGTTGAAGCACCTACACAAAAACCAGACTTAATAAATTGTTACGTCTGAATCAAAGTTATGTTTCAACAAAAACACATTTCAATATTCTACTTTGGATTCTCAACCCCAAAAAACGAATACCTTCTCAATCCAAGACTTTCCATGTACATTCTTCATTCCGTAAGCATTAAGTAATCAAATACAACGACGCATTCATTCACTCTCGAATTCAAGACTACCAGTACCATCAAATTCACCCACTCATAACTGCTACAAGCATTTCGTAGACAGCGAAATAAAAACATGTCCAGTTCTTACCTTGTCCATCCATGCATTCTCCCCAGACACCAAGTATTCCTCTTGGCAAATGGCTCGGATGTGTCCTTTGAGGGTGTCCATTTGCGCTGGGGTGTACTGAACTCCAGGGAATACATCCGACAGCAAAGAAAACAGCAGTGGAATATCTTCTGCTACAAGCTTAGGAACCATCGTCTCACAAATACTCTGAATCAAAATCTCCTGCTCAGGAAGGTTTTCTGCGATTTTGCTCTCCTCCACTTCTTCACCACGCTGAACGCTGGACTCCTTGATTCTTTGGATTCTGTCACGCTTGACATTGCCAGCTGAAACCAGGACCGACTTCAAAGCTCTGAGTCCAAAATCGTAATGGCTCTGCGCACTCAGTTGTTGCTGGCATAATCGGAAGAAAGGCACCACTTTAGCTGCTAGTGTTTCTGCTGTTCTGAATCCTTGCGAGAATAACATGACTTCAGCAATCAACTGTCGATCTGGAGAGGTCATGGCTAAAGATCGGAAAAGTTGCTTCAAGTTATCCGGCAAATTAGATCTGCCAGCATAGCCAGGGTTCATGGTCACGAAGATCGCCATCTCGCTCGAAACTTTGACCGACTTGCCCACAAGTTCTACGATAAGTCCACTAGTAGGTTTGGCGTCGCCGCTTCCACCAGAATCTTTCTGTGATTTTAAGGCTTCTTGAATTGTCTGGATTTGCTGAGACACTGCAGACAACATGCGTTCTTCAAGACGATTGAATTCGTCAAAACATCCCCATGCTCCTACTTGACACAATCCCACAAAAATCCTTCCCATCGCCTGGAAGTCGAAAGTTTCGTCGCAGTTGAATACTAACACAAACCGCCCGAGTTGGTGACCCAAAGCCTTGACCGATTCCGTTTTTCCAGTTCCTGAAGAGACATTTCACATTGGTCATTCATCTGACACCTAATGCAGGAGTAGGGGAATATAGTACCTGCAGGACCAAACGGTGACCCTCCCAATCTAGCCTCTAGCGCCTGTGTCATGGTCAAATAACATTTGTCAGTCAATGGAGTCTGCACAAGCTTCTCTTGCACGCCGAGGTACTCAAATCCATAGTTAAATTTAGCATCTGCCATGATAATACTCAATTTCTTCAATACGTCCTGCTGCTTCGGATCGAAGTAAAACCTCATCTGTCTCAACCACTCAAATGCTTTGTTGTTTGAAACACCGGTAGCCAGCAAATGCCGTGTGACTGTTCGCTTGTGAACGAATTCATTAATCTGTAAAAAAGCATATTCATTAACGTCTAGTTAAGTTTAATGCATTTTCTAAGATATGCTCGTACCAAATGTTCAAGTTTCTTCCTTCTAAGAGCAGGTTGCTCGTGTAAAACAGAATCAGCTAAAACAGTTAGCGTGTTTTCCACCCGTTTTACAACACTTTCCATCTTTCCTTTACTTCCAATGGCTCCTTCAACTCCATCACACCACCATATTTGAGCAGCCAGGTTGATAAGCTGAGCTGGAAATCGGTCCACCCTACAAGCAAAATTATTAAGATGAACAACAGTTTCTAATTGTGACTTAATATCTCAAGTATTATATAATACCATTCCATAAACAGCTTCTGGTCGATAGCTTCATTAAACTGGGCCACTTGCTCCACTGCTTGGGTCAAACTTGTAGCAAGGGAGAACCTCATTTCCCTCTCAATACCGCTTAGCCACTCGTTCACTTTCTGATCGGTTACGATCACCGGGTTTAGGAAATTTACCACTTCCCCTTCACGTGAGGCAATGCCGGTAATGGTGTTTTGGTCTTCTGATAAAATTACAGAGCTGACGCCTGCAAACATTTTCTTGAAGTGCTTTTGAAGACGAGCGATGTTCTTGCTGTTTCCAATAATTTCCAGTAAATCTTCGTCACCGACAAAGTAAAAGCGAGGGAAAGAAGACCTTTCTCTTTCCAAGTACTCTCCAAGTGCCTTTTGTATTTTCCCAAGAAGGTCAGCGAGTCTCTCCAAACTCTTCTGTACTCCTTGAATGTTCAGGACGTCAAGTACTTTTGGTGACTTACTAACTCTCTTCATAAGGCCCAAGAATTCGGTACTGATGCTTCCAAATCTAGAGGTTTCCATCGGGAGAAGTGCTTTGATATCATCACTCGATAAGAATATTCCTTCTAAATACACCCATCTTCTTTGTACATCAATCCAAACGTCAAACAAAGCTAAAATTCTGTTAAGCTTTTCTTCCCAAGCATTGGCCTCTTCTTCAAATACCTAGTAATAAATAAATCTCAGAATTAGTTGGTTTAAGGATGAATATAGCGAGTACACAATGCACGACATAATAATACCTTGTAGTAGGGAGATATTTTCATAGCTGCCACAGAGTTGATGTGCTCTTTCAGTTTATTGAACAAATCGTCCCATCCTTTAATCAGCTTGCACTTGTTTTGGTAGTTAATGAGTTCTAATTCGTAATTTTGCCAGGATTCTCGAACTTGTTTCAAGAACTCTTCCAATGCCATTTCTCCTTGGGCGACGATAATGACATCCCGAAGAATCTTCTCATTTCTCTGCAAATCGACATCCCAAACCTGGCCCAATGTTAGTTCATTTAAAGACCAGTTAACTCTAAGAGCTTTCATCAAGCTCTTCCAATGGCGTTCTTTTAGAGCTTCCGATTTCAATTCGATGATGAGAGTGTTAACTTTCGCGAAGCCTTGTATAAGCTTCTTCACGTGTTCATATGATGCATACTGTCGCAACTTAGCCGGAAGATCCTTCAGTTGGGTAAGGAGTCCGTCTATTTGCTGTCGAATTTTCCTTGGTTGAACTGACAACCACGGTGTTTCCTTAACCTCATCAATTTGTCCCCAAATGCGAGACAACTCGCTCCACACTCCCTTCAAATCCTGGAGCTCTTCCAACGCAATCCCAAACCTATCCTCGGTTTCACTTCCGATTCCTGAAGTAAAGTTTGAGAGGTGACGAAAAGCATATCATAAAAAAGTTTAAAGTTTAGACCAGTTACCTGTGATTTCTAAAGCCTCCTTGGCTCTTGATACATTTCCTCGCTCCTCTTTGAGCTTAGTGTAACGGGTTTCAAATAATAGAAGCTGTCGTAACGCTTCAGTCGGTTTGAAATCTGCCTTCACCGGCTTTTCTTTCTCCCAATCAGACAAGAAAGTTAGAGTTCGACTTTCAACAGCCTTGTCCTCACTCATTATCTTAGCTTGCAGAGAAGCTACTTGAGTCTGAATTGAAGAGTCCTTTCGCTTGAGAATTTCCGAGAATGAGCTCCACTCACCCTCGACCGAATCAATATGAAGCCAGTTGTTCGGCAGTTGAAACCTCTGCCTTTCAAGCATCCGCTGGCCTTCTCGGTAAACACCGACCTTGTCTTCCCATTCCAACATTTTCTTCTTCAAATTTTGAACGTAAGTAATCAGACCAACGGCCTCAGTAGTTGATGAAGTTTCAATCGATTGATTTTCCAAATCCGTTCTTGACTACAAAA
>JAQGAB010001400.1:0-16557 GCA_034696565.1 Isotomurus graminis
ATTCAAAGGCAAAAGTGTATTCTAGTCTTCAGGTGGTTTCTTTATTGTGACTAGAGTTATGCTTCGTATATCTGCAAACAATAACCTCCGTAAACATTATTTTATCTCTTCTGACAATAAAAAACGTTTACCTGAATTCACCAATATCGCGCTTGCACATCACTTAATATGGGATTTTAAGGTATCATCACATGCAATGCAAAATATGCAACCTCTAGAGTTCTAGATTCCATGATGTGCAGCCTTTGAGTTCATTCTTAGGCAGCTCTTTTAGGACCAGAATTCCGTGGGACGAAAACACTGAATAAAATAAATCGTGATGAACTAAATCATGAACAACACAGCACAACATATCTAACTGATAATTACTAATTACAACCACAAAATCAATTTCTCCTTAATAAAGTTTTGTGAACACGACAGAAAGAAGCTTAAAAAACCTACACCAAGCAGCCTCCTTAAGCCCAGGTAACTGAAGACCTCATACACACAAAAAAGCATACATATGCCTCTGCTGTCGTTAGCGACCCAAATTTTTGTACCTTTAAGCCCCGTTTAAGCACTCTGCTGCAAAGATTTCGAACTTCTATACGAATACCAAAGTTGCTTTGAATTACTTTTTCTTGCGACTGTGAAAAAATAGGAGAGGAGTCCCGCATAGTTTAGCCTCTGCTGTCGTTAGCATTTGCTGTTTTGACCCATTTGGGTGACCCCCACGGGTCACCTTATACTCTGATTGGCACCAAATTGTAAACGGGAGGTTTAACACGCTTGCGCAATATCCCTACAAAATTTGGTGACAATCGGTCAAGTAGGTCTTGAGATAAATCGCGAACAGTCAGAGAGATGGATAGCGTGACATCACGTATCCTCGTATATGCACCAGTTACCTGGGCAAAAAATAGTAGAATGAGGATGGGAAGCAAGTTAAAACCACAAAGGGTCATGAATAGCGTCAAGGGCGTCCTTCAAGGAGTATCAGAAGAACTGTAAGCAAAGTAACTTGTCATGATACTGGTGACCATGGGCTTGTCAGTCGAAAGTGGCTCTGCACCATTTTTAAATGTCCTTAAAAATTTCGTAAAAGCATATTCTACAAATGTGCAAAGTCAGCCTGCCATCCTCTAGACTTTCCAAACTTCTCATTTTTTACACACAAATACCTTTTTATTTAGAACCACACATTCTCCCTATATCTTCAGGCCCCCCTTCGTGATTGAAGACCAGAATAGTTTGTACAGGTGATAATAGAAAGAAATTACTTGCTCGGAACAACCACTGTGAATGAATCCAATAAGCAGATGTGAATATTGGAAAAACCATTAAATAGGTGTGATACTGGATTGTTAAGTTGTTGGCCATTCAGGCCATTTCTTACCAATCCATTTTCTGATCATTTTCCTCGATTCTAAAATAACATATTATTTTCTAGCACGGAGCATTACGGAAAGCGATTCACAGGAAATTGTCTAAGCTACAGTATGTGTGTGAAGTGGATCACGTGGTTATGGGTTCCATTCGCTTTCTCATTAAAAGCCAGAATATTGCTGGACACATTGGTTAATTAGTTATGAGAATAAAATAGATAGCTGTTGTGCCATCCGATAATCCGTTCCAATATATAACACTTATAGACAATCAACGTCAACTAATGCATCAGTGTATACAATCACAATGTATGGTCCCTGCATTGTTGCAAAAACTCTGTACTTGCTATCAACCGTGAATTCGTATTTTATATCGCTTGTTTAATCATATTCTGGGTTTAAAATTTTTAACTGTTAAAATCCAGCATAATCCAGCCGTTAAAGCCATAGCTGCAAACCCATTCCATACAGATGGATGTGTAATGCCCCATCCACGTGTTAATATTGACTGGAGAGATGTGATTCCCCATGAGCACGGCATGACCCAGCCGAAGACACGCCCTGCGAGAACTGCGCCTTCAGAAGGCCATATGATTCCTGTTTCATAAACAAAGTATTAATTCATATGCACAGAAATTCATTGAAGCTAATGTATATATTAAATATGTATCTAATACCTCCGTAAGTCAGGTTAAAACTAAAGTAGAAAAGAAACAAAAGAATGCCTTCGTATACTCCAGGAACGAATTGAACCAAAAGTAGTCCTGAAAACAAGTCAACAAAGTGATCCTTTACGACATCATACCAATCTTTTAAATGTTTAGTGCTGAATAATTACCCATGGACATTCCAGCAAACGCTGAAGAGACTAAACACATTAAAAACACAAATGTGGATCCCACAATGTTCCATCCAAATATATATGTGGCCACAGTGTAACTAATAATTGTTTGAACTGCAACTAGCAATGCTTCACTCATCATTAAAGATACAAGAATCTGTGAAACTGTTGCTCCTGCGATCATCGTACGGTCCAGTGTCCCTTCGTTTCTGTCTAGTATCAAAGCTGATGCAACTGTTGCTAGGGGAATTATATGCGACAACCTGTCATAATTTCGTAAATAATTTTACCGATGTCCTAAAGTGTATCGTACATAGTATTATTAAATACATTAAAATTCTATAATGCTTACACGACTAGAACAGCTGGGCAAATGTAGTCTTGGTAGTGTCCTTCCAGTTTACCGTATATTGCGTTGTATTGAATAATGTATTAAATAAACAAACTAATAGCTCGTAGCAAAAGCAATTAACAACTTGTATTTTAAATACTCACACTCATAGGAAGCTCTGCAAGATGTTGACTGAATTCACAAGCTTGTAGAAGCTTACGAGCAAAGTCTTGGTAATTTTCGTACAAAGCCTTTTGGAAGAGACGGCCTTTTAGTACATCTACGAAGATACCATTAGTCATATACTTTCAACAATCAATATATTGTACGATACATATTAAATCACGACATACTTGTCATATCCAACCGCAATGATATAGTAGACCCAAGAATTTCTTCATCCATAGCAAATCTACCTGCCATGTACCTTTCTTTTATATTCGCAGTAAAATTGTGTGGGATGGACATGAATCCAATAGTATTTCCGCTTTGTACACTAGCAATCGCAGTGGCTTCATCAGGCATCATTATCTGTAGTCCCAATAAGTAAATTTAATTAAAAGACTTTGGAATCACTTCTATGCAAAACTAACCGGTGTCATTGCAGACTCAGACAAAAAGTTAAGATACAAGCAACTCAAATGCTCAGCGTTACACGAGATCCCCTGGCCGGTGCATCTACTCCAGTCTATACCAATTTCAGGATTAACGATTCCCACAGGTTGAAACTTGGGTTCAGGTCCCAGTGTGAAATTAACAACGACTAAATGTATAGCAGGTGCAAAGAAGGCCAAATAAAGAGTCCTGAGAATCATACAAAACAATCCATTAGTGCATCCGTTCATATGCAACTGCTCCACAAAAACTTACTTTGGATTTCTTGATAGAAGTAACAAATTCCTAATAAATAAGGCAAATATCTTTTGCACGTTATTAACTCTCTGGAACCTTCTGTTGATCCGGTGGATCTTTACAGGTTCCTCATCAAAACTACCACAGCGTTTCGTAAACTTGAGTCCAATTACATTGTTGTCTTCATCATGTAATATATTATTCGCCGTATTTTTTGGGAACTCATACGGTTCAATTTGCTCCGGCGCATAAGATTGACTTGAAAACTCCTCCACATCCTCTGACCCTCTTTGATTCTTTTCATCCTTCAGACATAATTTCAAAACTATGTCTTCCAGTAGATTTGTATTATATTCGCGTAATAGAACGTCGGGACTTTTTTCAATTAGCAGTCTTCCATTCCTCATCAAACCCACCTGGATAAAAAAAAAATTCTTGCCTTTTTACACAACACTTCTAATAATTTTCATCACGTATCCTATGCTAATAAATATATTTAAAGTTCCTTTGTTTTGTACTAATTACACAGGTGATATTTTTGTTCTTACCGTGTGAGATCGTCGTGCTTCTTCTATATAATGCGTAGTAATAATTATAGTTGTGTGTTTCATCCTCACAATGTCACAAAGGTGGTTCCAAATGCTGTAATTATTATAGAACAGTAAAATGAAGTTCACTACATTTCACATAGAATGATTGGTTGTTGTATTGATGTAGAGTTTTGCACGTGGCAGAATATACAAACAGCTTAATTCACTTTCATAAACATGACACACCTTTCTCTCATCAGTGGATCAACTCCGACAGTCGGCTCGTCCAAAATAAGTAAAGAAGGTTCGTGTAGTAAACAAACGGCTAGAGATGTTCGTCGTTGTTGGCCTCCACTAAAAGACAACATACAATTATACTTATTATTTCACTAAAGATATATCAATTCATATGTGTATGTGTGCCAAGTGAAGGGTAGTCTATACGACAAGGATACAGGGGATTCCCCAAGTGCCATCAAACAGGTTTTAACTGAAATAAATCTTTATATGTTTTGATTAATAAAGGTTAACGAAGGCACAGGGCTACTGGTTTTTTTACACACAATCCTACTCGATGGAAGGAACAACATAAATAAGACAATCAATCAATGAAACAAAATATGAACCTCACAGGTCGAGACAAAAACTTTCGAATAATAATATCCGTATTCTTTGCTGAGGACAAAAAATTCGCGTGAAATTGGGTCACAAATATCAGAGCAGTCTCATTCTTTGAACCTTAACCTTTGTACCCAGGATGAATAAAAGTGTTCAGAGATTTTAATTAATTGAATGATTTTTAGTAACGCTAAAGGATCAATAGATATCCTGATGATCAAGTTCTGGAATAAATATAATTACCTCAAGCTTATTCCAGTCAATCTTCCTAAGTGTTATGACCCCACTGCACATTTCACACAGTTCAGGGCAATTTGTGATACCAAGGTATTTGTACCGTAGACACGTAAGGAATTGCTTTAATTGGTTTTAATTTGTGTTCGAGAATTTCGTAGCGTGACGAAGAAATATAAACTAGTTTACAATACACGGTCTCTTATTGCATACTATTTATCCGTAGCTACATTTTTGCCTTGATGAGGAAATGCCCTAATAATGTGTTTGAATTGAAGAACTGTAATTACAATACTTCACGCACTTGGTTATTATACTAAGACCCGTAATTCTCATGGGATTTCACATCCAACCCGATCGGACAACGGCTAGGGTAGTCTAGGTTCCCTTGGGATAAAAATAATCACCTTGAAATAGGCAGACATATTCTGCAGGACACGAAATAACTCCCACTTGCTTAATTCAGGTTGAAGTAGAATCTAGTGTAGTGAGAATCTGATGATCTGACGTAAGTGATCAGATTGCCTTTAATTAATTTATGAAGAAGACTCTCTTATAGTTTTTATGTGAATCTTAATGTAGGTTATAGTAAAGGCATGAAAATAAGTGGCACATACCTCAACGTTCCTACTTGTTGCGAAGTAGACGGTAGGTCCAGGAAATTCACCAGGAATTCTATTCGTCCCAATATTTCCGTGGCTGTCATTCCAAATAGTCTTCCAAAATATTGAAGCGTTTCTCTAATAGTAAGAGGACCGTAGAGTGTAACACCCTGTACATTGTAAACAATAAAACAAGGATCTTCCTTAATACATTATGTAATTGCTTTATGAGTTAACACAATAAAAGATTATGAATGTTAAATGTCCAACAATTTGTACCTGTGGCATATACCCGACACATCTGCCAGGGATTCCACTTCCAGAACCTCCAGGTCTTTGTCCAAACACGTGGACACTCCCACTGTCTAGTTTTTGTGTTCCAATTATGCACGAGAGCATTGTTGTCTTACTATAAAAACAACAGTTTAATTAGAACATGAGATTGCGTGAGTCTCACGTTGCCTCAGATGACAAATCTAACTAAACCAGCAATGACATGTCATCTCACTTACCCACATCCACTTGCACCAAGTAAACTATATCTAAGAAACACACAAAATAAAAACTAACATGTATAATCTCCTCCTAAGAAAGTAAAAATGTTGATGATTAATTTAAGAAACT
Source organism: Isotomurus graminis (assembly GCA_034696565.1). Classification (NCBI taxonomy): domain Eukaryota; kingdom Metazoa; phylum Arthropoda; class Collembola; order Entomobryomorpha; family Isotomidae; genus Isotomurus; species Isotomurus graminis. The sequence goes on from JAQGAB010001400.1 coordinate 6,000, forward strand.
CACATAGTTCCGGCAGGAACATTCATACTAAAGTTAGACAGAACAGGAACTTCCTTTGAATACGATTTACACGCATCTTCAACAACAACTGCAAAATCCATCCGCTGGACTTCAACTATTGCTGTTGGTTTTGGAACTACGTTTGGAACACTTTGAGCAACCATTTTAACAGCTCAGTAAATATTCAACTAACAATACACTTTAGAACTTTGATTTCTCACAGGTCACCAGTAACTGAAGTAGTATTAATCTACAAACTTATTAAAGAGCAGTTAAAAGATCACTTTGTGAGATTAAACCAGTAGGAGCAGTTAATGTGATCAAATCTTTTGAATTAAATCCTCGATATGAAAAGATTCACCTCAATTCCGCATCTGAGCTTCCTCACTTTCAGACTGAATGGCAGTCAGCTAACAAACATTGTCTTGTATCAATTTGTGTATGCAAACATTGCAAAGATATTATTGCATTGGGGCAGCAATACTCAACTACACACAGACTATGAGACCGCACATACCAGTTTCATGCATATCTCTATCTTGATTGTGTACAGGTAGATTCAATTATACGCAGAAGGAATTATAGAAGAGCAGTTTCTCACGAACTGTAGAAGAATTGAGACTCTTAATTACACTTAAAGAATGCTATTAACAGGAAGATATTTGTAATAAATAGCAGTACAATTGTTTCAGCTTGCATATCTATTCCGACGCCTCACATTGTCAAACTTTTAAAGATTAATTGACATGTCAATTGGATTGGGGATTCACTTTTGTTGTGGTTGAACTTGTGGACGGCTCTTTCTCAAAGTACACTTTGTTTTCGTTCCAACTTATATTATTGTTTGTAACTATTTAACATCTTTCTTCATGTAACAAATATTATGTGTACCGAAGCTATTATCTCTCACAATAACATATGCACAACTGTCTGTAAGGGAAAACCAGTTATAAATATTGTATTGAAATTAAGAGGAGCTATTATCATCATTGTGACTAGTGTTGTGGTCTGATAACTTGCATTAAACAAGTCGAAACAAAAACTTATTGGAGACGAGTAAAACATTAAAACTAAAAAGTCGCATGTGCGTCTTTGGTATAGCAGTTGATGGCATATCGTAAATTGAACTAGTTCCTATTGAATTATCACCTTAAGAATTACAGCTGGAGCGCGCCAACCTAATAAACAAAAAACAGCAAGACTTGTACTCAGTCCCGTCTTCCAAACTTATAATGTTTCACTAGTAAAATTTTAAACAATCAGTTAAATGAACATATTCTGAGATGTTCTCACGAGCAAGTGAAGCCATAAATGTTCAGTATGATTGACTTCTTTCCCTTAATCCATTCCACGTACTCTAGACACACCAGTTCAATTAATTTAATTAGCAGTGTGAACCTTCTCAATTATAAATCCTGATAGATATTAATTCCAACAATAGTAGAAAAACTTGCCGAGTTCTCTTACAGCTTTATACACATGCACGTTACTAACGAACCCAACTAAGTCAGCGGTCACTCATTCCTAAGATTTTTATTCGATTTGTTACTCTTCTCATAAGATGTTTGATTTAGATATAATTCTCACACTCAGCCAATGGAGCTTTATTAATAAACTATTACTACAATTCCTATTATCTTATCCAAAAACGCATCCACCCAGAGCCCTAAATATATTTGAAAACTTTCTACACTGTTTTGACACGATTGGACATATCTGTAAGTAAAATAAGCCCAAGAAATTCTTAATTAGTTGCTCATTCATCGCATGTCATTATAAATACCAAACTTTAAATCATTAAATCACCCTCAGCATATGAAAACCTAAGTGCCAAAATTCCAGGTAATCCTATCTCCTTCACCACAACAATAAAAGCCCCGATTCTGACTAAAAAAGTGACCACCCTCGTTTCATTATGTATCACGCGCCGTAAATCCCCAGAAAACCACTTTGTAAGGTGTCGGAGGACATGTAGACTTCTTTCAAGATACCAGTTCACTCATGTGAATCATAGAACCAATTTCATTCAATAAGTTTTTCCACTTCCCATAGGTGCTCATTAATTAGTCATGTGGGTATTTAATTATGTACTGCACAACATAAAGGTACTCTGTGTTACCTGTTATGGGAATATTAAACATGACACCTCTAAAAATTATCAGTGCTTCAATGTGTACCTCACAAGACTGAACCCGGAGGAAACTTATCTGTGTAATTCGTACAATATATATCTAAGCAACTTATTAAGCAGTAAACAGTATTAAGCAATAAAAATTCTAAAAGTGTGGATGACGCATCTCTGCACATTTATTCGTTTCAGTGAGATAAAGCAAACTGTCGACCGTAAAACATTCTTTGATCTCCCATTGAGAACTCAATGCTCCCACGAGATAAGAAATAGACTGGATTATTTGGTAGTGCCTTTAATAAGATAGACAGCCATTTAATAAGAAACTCAATGTTGATACTAAAGCTACAATTGTTCTGTTCAACATCTTGTGCTTCCTATTACTACAATAAATCCCAGGCAACATGTAGGTAAGCAATAAGATTCTTCTGTAGCAAGTGAAATAATAATTGATGCCGTTATAATTACTTATTAGCTATTGCTACTCATACGAACCACAATTGGCCAGAAGAAATATTGCTGCGGATTAAACATACTCTCATACATCTTCATCATTACTTGCATCAAAACTCCTCAAGAATTGACTTCAATCTGTTTTAGCTCTTGAGATAACCAATCTAAATGACAAAAAGATTCCTTAGGTAAAGGTCGGGCTGGAATGTACTCGTTGAACCTTTTTATTTTGTTAGACATTCTATTTAGGTACTCGCATACCTTTTTGTTAATGTACTTGTGTATTACCTGACTTATCTTGCCATAAGCTCACTGCACTAAGGAGTCCTTCAAGGAATAATTGTCAGAAATCCTCCCAGCACTTATTCTTGCAAATGCTAATAAAAGCTTCAAGAAAATAACAGAAATCCCAGGCATAGCTACACTCTGCATATATTAACGCATAAGACTCAGAGCTCAACTTCCTTCAATGTAATAAAAAGTTGTTGTTACAGGTAAATATAAAGTTTGTCCTAGTGGTATAATGATACTCACAGGGGTGAGGTTGAATCAGTTGAACATCAATGTAGCAACGTGTTCCTAAAATAAACATGAAGATGACGTTGACAAGGTTAAAACACACTTTCTACAATTTCTAATTTTCCAGTTTCATCCACTCTCACCAAGTGTCACGTATTTTAACATTTTATAATTATAAAGTCATGTTAGTCTGTTATGGAATATTGTTATATTCGCTACAAGTCTTACAACTATTTGTATCAAGTTTGCATCATCAGAAGGACATTCTACGTCAGTCAGATTTGATATGTTCTCGGTGCTTTTTGTCCACCTGACTTAAAGTCTTTCATAGCTCTCTTGGTGTCTTGTGCAACACCTCAATCATCATAAATGCAATGACAAACAGTAACAACTATTTAATTAGATAAATCATGAGTTTTGCTTAGGCCAGGGCTTGAAAAAAAGATTAAACAGTTCAGTTAACTAAATCTAAGAATCATATGTGAATATTACGGAATTTGTAGATTGTGTCAATTAAAATTAAAGCCAATGTTACACCGAACCACTTCCATGCGACGCACATAACTAATTAAATTAATGAGTTTTATTGGAGGTATTTTGATCTTTTTCATATACATAATCATTTCTACAAAGTAATGTTACATTTCCCATCTGCACAGTAAAACATATCTGCACAGTACAGGGTATTCCATAAGTAGCGCAACCAGAGAGCCTCAAATGCTTTGGTAACTATAGGGTGGCCCATTAGAGACTTAACAGTTTCGCAGAGCTCTCACCGATTGGTTTGTGAATATTTTGAGTTAAGGTTTTTTGAATCTTGAAGCTGAATTTTCTAGGTTTCTGAAAATGCAAAAGGAGCCAATTTTGCAGGTCACGATGGGCGAGAGTGGACTGATTTCCCCCATCATGTCTTTGCATGTGCAGTTTTCTGAGTATTGCATCTTCGTGAGGTGTTAAAAAATATTCTTTGGCCATAAAAAAGCTTTAATTTTTTTAAACATTTCACAACGATTGCAATGCTAAAAAAACTGCAAATGTAAAGCGATGATGCAATGATTGCGATACTTAGGGGATGGGTGTGACTTGTGGGGGGAAATGAGTCCCCTGTTACCCATTGTGACCTGCAAAATTATCTTGGGTTGCATTTTCATAAACCTAAGACATTCAGTTTCAAGATTCAAAAAACCTTAACTCAAAATGTTCAAAACCTAACCGGTGAGGATTTTTGAAAATTGTTGCCTTAAAAGAGATAAGTAATTTTTGCATAGTTACTACCGCATTTGGGGGTCTCTGGTTGCGCTACTTACGGAATACCCTGTATAATCTGGAGTATCCAAGATGCTTTGAGTTGGTAATGACGATAACTAAACTTCTTATTATAACAAAATATAAGATATCTAAGAAGGATCTATAGCTCATCTGCAGTAATTACGTTCAAAAGTTAGTTTTGAATGACAATTGAGTATCCTTGTTAACTTGAAACACAAAATTAAGTTTAGAGTGCAGTTATGTTGGAGTGCTTGTTGTAGGTTTTAGTCAATTATTAGGTTTTAGAGTAAGTCCGTTTTGTATATTTCAATGTATGAAACTTGTTTACAGGAGATAGTATGTATAAATAGTATATACCACCTTATTTTGTATATAATAAATTGGCAAATGTTATCTTTCCCCTAAAAGTCATGTCCAAATATTCGATCTTTGTAAAAAATTATTAAACAAGCAGGATGCACCATTAAATATTTTACTATTACATTTAATATTACATGTTGTAAAGGACTGAATGAGTTTGTCTCATGTAATCCTAAGACATCACTCTCCTACAAACCAAGGCAAGTTGAAATGACGACTGCTTTTTCTTTCGTGTTGGGCTTTGTTTTACTTTTCGTCTTAACCTAGCATTCCTAAATTGTGGATTATGAAAGGATTAGTTAAATCCTACTAAAATCAGCACAGCTAATATAAAATTATCCATATGTTCATAATGAAACATAACTAATAAGAAACTTAAATGCCTATCAGCTCCTGATTGAGTACTATTCATTAGAAAATGTGTATGTGCCTATAATAAAAGTAACAAAATGAGTATCCTTACGAAAACCTTATATTAATACAGCGTAAAAATACACAAGTGGTTAGATATGTAAGACAAATATTGAGTACCTTACTTTGTGTCTCTTCTTATGAAGACAGAAAAAGGAAAATATATTAAATTGAATAGTGTGTATTAATCAAGTGGAATGAATAAGAAATGCACTCCCGATTTCTTGGAAACAATTACCATGCTTCTGCTAACAGGAAAGAAAGACAAATGTTGTTACTTTATAGCGAATGATATTGTGTCTATGAGGAAAGAAGAATTGTTAATCTGCATAATGCGTGTCATTTTGATATACAGGAACATTTTGCATACTACTACAGACTTAACATACTTGCCATTTCTTACTAGTTACTTTGTTCAGCGATACGTCATTTCAGTTATTTTATATATTACTTGGCACTGAAAAAATTGTGAAACTTATTATTGTCTGTCTCTAAATTAAATCATGCTCTACTGACCAGCTTACAATTAGTTGAATTAATACCGACAGAAAAACATTCATGTTTTTTTGTTATAATGTATTATAATTAAATGAGCATGTTCAACTACAATTATTTCTTTGTCATAGCTTTTCTTCAAACATTTTAGTTTTTTCAATTCTGAAAAACTTAACATAGCTTAAGTTATGTATTGCAGCATGAAAAGTCAAAAGCCGAGATTGGTATTAGGACAAAAACTAAATTCATCAACGTTCCGTACACTGCCTACATGTTGATGAGATTGTCGATTGGCAAATAACCCCATAATTAATTACCAGGTGCTTGACAGAATGTCATTCACATTGATACACGAGCAAGTGGGATTTTAGTATTAATAGCTTGCATAAGAACTGCCTCAGCACAAGTATAGCGAAATGTTAGTTCACTAAAATGTAAATGAATATTAAATTGATATTGTAAAAATAGTCTCATCCCTCTTTATGAACACCAGTTGACGCAAATTCCATTCTTCAATGATAGCAAACAAATTACTTATGGTATTATTTTTACTGCAAACACAACCTTTCATTACGTTAATCAAACTCTGATTGATGTGTTAAGCAAATGTTTTATCATATGCATCTTGGGCTTCACAATTCATACGAAGTGAAGTATTTTTCTTTATCACAACGAAAAATGGATGAAATTATTAAAAAAGCCATTTGAGTTCTTATAAAGGTTACCGCAAGACCACATATGCCACTAGACTTTCATATAAAAGCAAACTCGTCTCTGTAGTAGTTGGGCTTCCTGGAAGCTGATCTCAATTGGCGAGCTATGAGGTACAAAATGAGTGTTAAACTTATTTTCATTCAGCCACAAACTAACTAATCGACACTTATAACTCCGCAATACCCAATGAGGGCCATACTTGTATGTCAAAGTACATACGCCACCTAACAACTCCATTTTAGAAGATTTTCGGGTTAATCCTTGAATACTTTGAAAAGCTGTTTATTATTTCCTGAGTCTCTAACCGTTTCTAAATGAGTCTTATGTTCACCCTATGAATTGATTAAATGATGAACATGCGGATATTCCGATGACCCATCAGGTCCTGCTGAGGTAACCCGTTTCCAATCTTCACATTCTTCGGAAGGTCGGGAATTGTTTCCGTCTCCCATTTCCAAACAACTCGCTGCTTGAGCTTCCTTAACACTTTTACAAACATTTTCCTATGGCCTTCAGGCATTTCAGATCCTTTGAGAGCTGATTCTATACTGAATAATAGGAATCCGTCCATTCAACTTTGAGCCACGAAATATTACAGGTCCTGCAAGACCCTCAGTAGGCAAATTTTTCTTCTGCACACAAGTCATAATCTGAATATACCGTTGGAAGAGGCTTCGCTGGTGGGAAATGAATCCCACCACATCAACTACATCAGGAAGAAATGATTTGGGTCCTTGTAGTGCAAATTGGTCATTGGATACAAATGATTACAATTTCAAATTTTTAGCCCAGTTGTGGTTATTAATTGCACTTTACATTTGTAATTTTTACATTATTTGTACGGATGGTAAAACACTTAACTTCATAGGTAGATTATTAAGTGATGATTCTGTGCAACAAGAGCGAAAAAGCAAAACACTGACTGAAACCTGTGAAGATAATCTCTGAAGTAAATAATACTGCATAGTAATGATAACTCCAATGCTTAAACATTAACTCTCGTTTTCAAATGGTTGTTTTGTCTTTTTCGAAGTTGTGAAGACGGGTTAATCATTTGACAGCTGATATACGAATTTATGCAGTTACAAAGTAAATTGGTTACAGAAAGCAGAATGTATAGCAAAGTGATTGCTCACAAGAGAGGGAACAATTAAAGAATAGTAAATATATATGTAAGAAAGTAGAAGGAACAATAAACTATTCATTGTCATACAAAGTAATGCTTAAGAAAATACATGATACTCGGTGGATAAGATGTGATGTTAAAAATACAAGCTGCATGTGTTTAGGTCTTCTTAATCTTCAACTAATCATTATGTACGACTGATGCAATTTTCCATTTAATTTTAACGACCCATATATTCAGGAACATTAGAAGTTAGCACTGTCCCTTGTGTTTTACTGTTTTGTTCAAATGTGTATTCAATACAGAGATGAATCTTTGAATCTGTAAATCTCTACACTCATATCTTCGGGATAGGTTGTTACTAGGCAGTGAACAATATTATGCGTTGGTAGGCCATCATGTGTCATTTGTCATTCATGAGCCAAACGGGGTGTAACTAGTAGTTCAGAGATCTGATGTTAACTGTATATACTGCCAGTTAAATCTTGAAGATTAGCATGGTAAGCAGATTTCTATGTGAATGTATGCCAGTTTGGTTACATATTATAGTCAATTCTAAAATGCAATTAAACATTATTACATTTATATGAGAGTCAGTTTAGACAAGGCTTTGTCAGCATACAATAAGTTCATTCAGATGTACTTTGCTACACCAACACATGCTTAACCTGCTGAATTTTTGTTAACATTTCAAAGGGTCATATTTAGAGCAGCATTGATTTAACTTGCTTTATAAACATGGTCTCAGTTTATTATTATTTCTTTGTACACAAACAATTCATTTGAGACAGTATGTATGGATTATGTGCCATTTAAGTAGCTCCATGATGAATCTGAAAGTGCTGATAGGTACAAGACTTAATACAAAACAAGCTTTATTTCTATACGTAGCACTTTACTGACTTTAACTTTGTTGTTCGCAAAAGAAAGATTAGAATTTTAAGATAAAATAACAAAACTTACATTTAGTTTATTGAACCCGGACACGTTCTAATTCAAATTAGACTACCAATAATGGTTTAATGGTTTAGTTAAATTTTAATTTTAGCTTGCAGATTCTTGTAATTTAAAACGATTGCAACAATCTCACGAAATTAAAACTAAATGAAAATGACTACTGGTTGACACATATAATGAATCAGACTATTATTAGCCGTATTGTCGTTTCAGCACAAGAACTTCCTGGAGTCCCACTTAATTTGCAAGATCATGAAATTGAATAAGTTCTGATTGATTGAAATTTGGCAATTGATCTCACTCGAGTATGCATATTATTTCAATAGAAAGCGGTTAAGCATATAAATAGTCTTCCAGCAAAGAGACAACATCATTGAGTGTTTAGAAAGCTGAGTAAAAAGTCAAAATACTTGGACAACACCATGGGAACACATCTTGCTCAACAGGCCCTGGCTTTAATCTCCGTTTTAACATCAAGTTATCTACAGCCAATTAATTCGTAAGAAACAGAATATGTTTATTTTAGGGTATAATTTTAGGTTCAAAATAAATTTTCAGGAACGGAAATCCTGTGACGAGTCTTGAGGAACGGGGAAACGATGTGAACCCGTTTAGACACATTCGGGTAAGTATTTAAATATATAAGGTAAATATTTGTAATGGAAAAAAACTTGAAACTTGAAAAATGATTTACCAGGAGCCAGAAAGAAGCAGAAGGGATTGGACCCACAATAATTGTGCAGAATGTGGTGGATGTAGCCAGACGAGCAACCCTGACTGTGTTTGGGGTTGTTCAGGTTGCAAATGGCAATGTGTTGCTGGAACAGACAATTGCAGATATAATTGTGGAGAATGTGGGTGGGACTGCACTTACGGAAACACAGATTGGATTGACCCTATTACTCCAACACGACCACCAACATTTCCCACTGTGCCAACCCAACCACCCACGGTCCCTACCTTCCCAACCCGACCACCAACTTTGCCCACTGTACCAACTCAACCACCAACTGTCCCTCCAAGGGTGACCAATGCGACATTGTACGCTTTGCCAAATTTTCAAGGTATGCTTAATGTAAAGGTTTAATTTGCTTTAATGTAAAGTACAACAATGAAATCAACTCGTGAATTATTTAAGGGATAAATGAAACTCTTAAAATCAATTTAATTCGCAGGCGATGCTATGAGCCTTCAACTGACAAATATAGGAGACTGCGCTGAATTCTGGAATCCCGACAAGACTTTACCTGACTATATGAAAGCATTTAATGACCGAGGGCAGTCCATCCGACTTCCTGATGGGATGTGCGTCCGTATCTATGAAAATGACTGCGGCTGGAAATACAAGGCAAAGACACTCGATGTCCAACCTGATTCTTCATGGGCTCTCAGATTCGACTTAGTTGGAATGGGTGGAGTGTCTGCTGTTCAGAGAATTGCATGTCCTCTTCCAGCTGAAATTATTCTTTACAACCAAAGGAACTATTTTGGTGAGTTAGATTTTAACAAGTTTTTTTTTAGTTTCAAGATCAGGTTGATTAAATTGTTTAACTAAATTAAACTAGGCGAATCGGTGAACATGACTGCTCTGAGGAAAGTTGGAGACTGCCAGGAATTGTGGAACCCAAGTGGATACTCTGCAATGATTTCTAACGAGCTGCGACAGTTTAATGACAAAACGGTTTCTGTCAAAGTGAACAGAATCGGACAGACGTGTATTCGTTTATACGAAAATGAATGCAAACAAAGATCTGGACGAGTTTTCGATTTAATTCAAAGCAACTACAGAGCTGTCAGTGATCTGACTACTGTGCAGTTTACAGGAATAATAAGTGGTGTTGAAATTCTTCAATGCCCAGTGATTTCTGACATTTTTGTATACTCGCAACCGAATTTCCAAGGTGTGTGGAATTGTTTATATGTGAAATTTCAGGTTTTAAATATAGAGGGCAGTAAAAACATAATTGAATTTCAGGTGACAGTCTTCAGCTACCCGGATTAGGGAAGCCAGGTGATTGTGTTGAATTCTGGAACCCAAAAGGATATGACGTACCGATTTCAGATGATTTAAGACGATTCAATGATAGAACGAGGAGCATTAAAATTCCTGCTGGAGTTTGCGTAAG
>JAQGAB010001401.1:0-16557 GCA_034696565.1 Isotomurus graminis
TTGGGAGCTGGGAGCTGGGAGCTGGAGAAGTCTGGGAGCTAGAAAGCGTGGGACCTGGGAGCTGGGGGGTACGACATGTCAGGTGGAGTCAAATGCGACGAGTGGCAGGTCAAGTGTTTGTTGTGTGGAAAGGGATTTGATGACCAATACAGTTTGGACGAGCATCTGTGTAGACACCAGAAGCAGAAGGCAGTTGTTGAGTCTGTTTCAAAATCCTTTGAGTGTAGGGAGTGTGGGTTGAAGTTTGTGACGAGGAAAAGGATGTATTGCCACAGGTCGAAGGTTCATAAGGTCATTACGGTGTGTAGAGTCTGTGGGAAGGGGTTTGGTAGTCGGGAGTTGCTGGAGAACCACACGAGGATTCATGTTGAAGAGAAACGGTGTCATATTTGTGGAAAGACTTATTCGTCCCAGTCGTCGCTTAAAATACATTTTGATGTTCATAAGAAGTATGGGACTTGGAAGGATCCGGTTGTGTCTCTGGGGAATTGATCTGTGAATAAGTTTGTAGGGTACATTCAGATATTTGTGAGTTTGTGATACAATAAATATGTATGCAAACTCTAAACGTCTCCTTCAGATTACAAACAATTGAACGGAGGTCGGTGAGCCACGAGTGGAAGAATGAAGGACATGAGGACCTTGACGTTCTTCAGGAAGGGTTCTTTTGTACGCCTTGAGTGACCTTCAAAAAAGATTCCAATGTCTCTTCCACCCTAAATACACAAAACCGAAATTCTGCAACGTCTGCTCTGAGGGTTACAAGAACAAGGAAGACAAGTGGCGACATGACGAGGCCGTTCATTTCCAGGGAGCTTCTGGGGATGTCAAAGGATCGTGTCGACTGTATTATTGTTGTATATGTGGAAAGTTCTCGTTGACTCCGGGTAACCTTTTTCGGTATAACGAAACGTTCCACGAGTCTTCCTTAAAGTTCATCTGCCCTGGCTGCTCCCCCGAAAGAAAGTTAACTTCCCTTGGCCTTATCCAAGCCCAACTGCTCATCCACAACTCCACTCTGACTAATAAAGTAGATTAGTATTACTTTTCCTGAAGGTTTGCAAGCTGATTTTTGCAAACCACTTTGGCAGGGCTTTACTTTGACAAGTTAAGAATAGCAAAGTAGATAAGCTTCAGTGAAATTGGTTAAGAAATTACGTAATTGCTTAGGTACCTCGGAAAGCTATTTAATTGATTAGAAGGAGGATTTCAGGTACCCCAATAACCGTCTTATATTTCGAGTGAATTGTTTTTCTATGGGTTTGTTTTCTGTGAAGTTAAAACAATCTTTCGAAAATGTCTATGAATTTGAAATGGAAAGCCCTGTAACTTACGAACGTAACATTTACTTACTTCGGTTCAACATGTGCTCAGTTGTCGCTATACTTTTGAAACTTGATCCGCTTTACTTTTTTCTACACATGTACTTTCCCTAAGTGTTTATTTATTGGAAAGTTTGTCTCATATTCCGAATTTGTGTCCAATACGCTAGGGTTCATGGGTGTTTCCAGTCAGGAAAATCGTTTCGGTTTGTCACTGTTCTGACCTTTGGGTCGTGTCGCTTCTATTCAATCTACCCTTTATCAATTTATCTTCCTAACTGCGGGATTTATTCAGTTTTTCTTGCAGGTATCCATTATATGTTCCCCATAGCAATTAATGTTCACGAGCGTACATCGGCTTAACTCTGCTCATATAAGACGTGTGTCTTGGATTCGAATATCCGTAACGTTAATCACAAACTTTTAAAGGAAAAGATCTCCTCATTCCGACCGCTTTATTTGTCGTAGGTTTAGCGGAATTTAGGTTTTTTGCTGTGAAAAATATCACTCGAATGGAACATTACAGTTTAATATTAGTATTAATTTGTTTTTGAGTGTTCCTCTTTATTCGGTTAATAGATAAAAAAGCCTGTCCAAGGACAGGACAAGTCCTAGAAAGAACTAAATGAGTCAAGAATTCGCAAAATTGGTTATAATGATGGTGTTAGCGACTTCTAGACTTTCCAGGTATTTAATTCTTTCTAGGACTTGTCCTGTCCTTCTTGTCCATGCTTTTTTAGCTAGTTGTTCTAAAATATCTTGCTAACTAACGTCTTCTCATGCCCCTGTAATGTTTTAAAAGGGTGGTGGCGTGGTGTAACTCAATGCAAAAATAAAAGCCTCTAGGCAGGATTCGGTGCCCTACCTGGCATCTGATATAAAGCAGCACTAAGCCACCACGCCACCACAGTGTTGTACTGTTCCATGTGGATTGAACTTAAGCCTGAGAGAGAGTGGGAATAAAGGAAGGGATGGGATTGGTGGTGTTGGTAAAATGGGAGGAGGAAGGGTAGCCTATCCTTTCTGGTCAGCCAATGGCTATTCGGAGTCGGACACTGGGATTTTATGGAAGTGATAATGTTTTACTCTAATCTAACCTGACATGTTTCTGTGTGGATGAATCTAATCAGTTTTACGCATGGTATCAGTATTTTATGTTGGGTAACTAGTTTTTAACCGCTTCTGTATGACACATATCTAAATTCAGTAAATTAAGGTTTTTGGCAAAACTAAACAGATGGGAAAAGGTGTTTGTGGTTTGGTTTATTAAAAGGAATAAAATCTTTTAAAGATTAATTTACACGATTTCAAGTATCAATCGAATATCGTACAGTTTTATTCAGACTCTACTTTATTGTGGATGGCCAGCTTGTTGTTAGGATACTGGAATGACCAAGGGGACCATCTTAGGCATCCGCAATCTGTAGATAACTGGAAAATGCTATTTATTGAAGAGCATATCTAGGTACGTGTTGTATAACTGTCATAATTAAATTTGTGTGTCAAAGTAACGAAGTAATGGAAACGCTAGGGACAACTTGATAATTGTTCATGACCAAGACGACTCTCAGGAGTGCTGCGTCAGTAATCCATTCAGTTATTTCCAAGGTTTAGTTATATTGGAAGCAATACTGTCCCAGCAGATGATACAAAGGTTTGCTTCTCCCAACCTACATATTTATCTAATCAAAACTATTCCGTTGTTATTAATTAAACATTTGCAACAGTCTGCTGTAAAATTAACAGTGCTTATAAAAAAGGTTTGTTTTGCAAATGAAATTTGCTCAGTATTCCAAGCTACCCTGGCAGTTGCGTTGATTAAAGCAAAAATAGGGAGTTTTATCAAATATTAAATGGATAAAAACATTCTGTAATTGCTTTTATACCTCAGGAAAGTTACTGAATAATTTAATCATATATTACATAAGGTAAATGAAATTTAACTTCAGGCAATAAGAGTTTATACATTAGGTTTCGTATTACAAACACGTCACGAAACTCCCTTGTATTTTTGCCAGTATTACTCGGCATCAGACAAGTTACCACAGTTATGAAAATATGTCTACGGATTTGAAATGGAAAGCAGTGGAACTTACAAATAAAATATATACTTCGTTTCTGTGGCCATATCCAATAATCCTACGCCACCAATCCCGTACTCTCCGCCTTGAAAAAAAGAAGATGAAAGTGTGGACCTTTGTATTTGTGGAATCTGTAATGTTTCTTATTATTGGTATCGGGTGCACATCAGCAGTTCTCTTAAGAGAAATCCTGTCGGAGGAAAAGTCACTTTCAATTATTCAGATTATTCCTCTTCTGATAGTTCAAATGTGTGCTCTGCTTGCTACTTTGTTTGACATTGGACTTTTAGCGTATAGAGCAGACATAGTGTCAACGTTCAATGCAGCACTTCTACTTGAGATTCAGTTTTGCAAAGGTATTTTCTGCAAGGACTATCACATGAATTTGTGTATCTTGAATTAGCGTTTGGGTTATTCTTTTAGTTACAGGAACACCTACACATTCCTCTAAATTCGATTTGTGGGGCTGCTTGCTAGTTGCAGTGGTAATCTACTCAAGTTTAGCGTCGCTATGCTCAATTGTATTTATGCTTCTGAAACTTGATCCGCTGTACTTTTTCCTTAATTTATATTTTCCCCAAGTGTTTGTCTATTGGAAGCTTTGTCTCTTGTTTCGGATTTGTGTTCAATACGCTGGGGTTCTCGGGTGCTTCCGTTCGGGACTGTTTGCAATAATTATGTCAATTATTGGAATTCAGGTAGTTTTAAATTGTGTAAGTGTTCTTCAAAGAAAGGCTCTGCACAAAGTCAAGTCAATTACGCATCTGCCTGTCATTCTTTCCTTGTACACTCGTCTGTATATTAATGTCAAGATTGTTGTTTTCGATACTATTGGTCCACCTCTTACGTTAGCTTGTGTTTCAGGATCCTTTGTATTTGTGATTATTCTGATATTCTTTTGTTGTCGGTTCCACTCAATCTACCCTTTATTGATTTACATTCCCTGCTGTGGATTTCTTGTCGTTATTCTCGGAGCTATTCATTACTTGTTTCCTATTGCAATTAATGTTAACGAGCATACAACGACTTTTCTGTACTCTACTAAAAAGCTTATCTGGTTTTCTAATATTTATATAATTAACCGTAAATTCTTTAAGAAAAAGATAGTCTCTCTCCGTCCATTTTATTTAGTCGTTGGTCTGGCCGGATTTACGTTTTTTGCTGTGAAAAAGAGCACTCGAATGGATTATTACAGTGTTGTAACAATTTACTCTACTAATTTATTATTAGGTGTGCCCCAATATACCGTTAATCAGTTTTTGGTCAATCTGGCTTAAAATAGTTACTATTGAAAAAATAAAAAAAATAAAAATTGGAGAGGAGCCATGCTTAGTTTGGCCTCTGCTGTCGTTAGCGTTTGCTGTTTTGACCCATTTGGGTGACACCAACGGGTCACACAGCACTCCGATCGACACCAAATTTTGAGCGGGAGGTTGGACTTGCTATCGCAACATCCCCAACAAATAGGGTGACAATCGGTCAGGTGGGTCTTAAGATAAATTGCGAAAAATCAGACGGACAGGTAGATAGCGTGGCATCACGTATCCTCGTATATGCACCAGTTACCTGGGCAAAAACTTCATCGGCCTGATTATTGTCCAGTAGTGTCAGTATGGTTAGCTAAGTAGCAATGTGTGTAACAACGATATTGTATTAGTTAGATTTTACTTACTATTAAATATTTCACAAGTTGGCTCTCATATTCATTACTGTGATTTGTACAGCCCCGCAATATGTCTACAAACTGCATCAGGATTTTTTTAAATTACTTTTACGCAGAAGTGTATTGCTTATAAAGGCATTTTATTAAATGTAACTGGCATTGACGTTACGACAATTAAATTAGGACAAGCAGCACATAGTTGTTTTTAGAGTAGTCTAGTGACGTTTTTGTATTTTAAAAGGAAACCACATGTAAAGCCAAACCTTAAACGTCACTTACATTTACACCAAGTTCACAGAATTATATAGAACAGGTTCGCAAGTAAAAAATTTGGAAGAAAGCTTTCGCACAAACTTGTAGAAAGAATACATTATTCTTCGTGTAAACATGTATAGCTCACAAGTGTGCATTGGATTTTTGGCCAAACGATGTTTTACTCTGTATGTGCTGCCTTTTCATAAATTAGGTCCATCTTAATATGTTAGAATTAGGAAACCACTTTCTTGCTGGTCTAAACCTTTTAGAATTAGCACTAGAATGCTTAGGGTTCAGTACATCCACTCGCAATGTATTTTATATTCTTTGGCTTATATTTAAGTCGAATAAAACGAAAAGTTGTTGTCTAAGCGCTTCTGTGCGCCTTTCCTTGAAATATAAGGCGTTTAGTCTGCAATAAGCTATGTAAACTAAAGCTTAAAGCTCTTCTGAACAAATTGGACTTGCTAGTCTTATTCATGAAAAATGAATTAAGCTAATTATAAATACAAACCTATACCAAACAGCCTCATATACAGAATCTCATTTTTTCAGTAGCCTGGTGAATTTTACAATTCGTCTTTGTTTGCTATGCAAATACTATGCATAGTAATGCATAGGGCGCGCAGGCCTTCAACTCTAAACCGCACAATACTATGTTCAAGCGTGCCTCCAGCAAAGGGATGTATTAAGAATGTGAATATGAGAGCAATTGTGATTTTCCAGATGGGTTGTAAGTATTCAATTGTGCTATAACACGCAGAAGATTAAACATTCAATGCAAGTCTTGGAAATGTATTCAACAGATTTACAGATGTGCAAGAATTAAATTAGCAATTTTGATCCTAGATAGTTTTGTTTATTTTATTTCATAAACGTTAACAATGATAGTAAATGAGTTTAACATAACTAAATCACTTAAAGCTTAAATATATTTGCTCGTAATTTATTCCACCAACATCGCATTTTCCACTTAAATATACAGCACCAAGAAGCTAGCTTGTTAATGCTTCTAAATGAAAATATTTCAAAGCTAATAGCTATTAAGCAGGTACAGATTAGAAGTAAATATACAATAAATACAGTTTGTACGGACCCGTTAATTTTCAATGGTTGCACTTTATCTTCATCACCAAAAAACGATATTAATTTTTGTGTACCCTCTCTTCGTTTCAGAATGCCCTTTCTTCTTGTTAAAACATTTAACATATCCAAAATACCACTCGATATCATTAGTTTGAAATACAAGGGTACCTTTGATTTACCAAAATTTTCAAAATGAATAAACTCAAATGAAACTCCAAAACTGTTGTCTGAAGCGTATGTAAATTTTCTACCATAATTTACCTTCAAATATTCTAGCTCGGTTAAAACATCCTCTGCAGTTCCAACAAATGCCGAATGATTACACTGTACAAGTTCTGCTTCGTTTGCAGTCGCTCTCAAAGTTAAGTTTTGCATAAGTCTCGCTAGCTGAATGGAAAAGAATTTTGGATAAAATCTGCGAGACTTTGAAAGAAATCTAAACATTCTAGTTATAACAGGAATGTGTTTTGATTCATTGACGCTGTTCAGGAAATCTATAAACGGGAAATGAAGGCGCAGGAATATGTCATAGTATAAGTAGTTCATAAAATCCATAGGCGCTGTTGCACTTTCCTGGTTCAAGACTGGTTTTGAGAGAAAGCTAAAGCAAGTTGCCTTTAGAAACGGCTGATAAAATTCGTCCACGCTATTTACCCCAATTCTATCTATTACACGTTTGGTTTTGTTTGATAGAACATATCCAATGTAAACACCATTTATTTTCTCAGGCCAGTAATCCTCCAAAAGCTTTGCTGTGTAACCTCTGTCTTGCCTTATTCCTTGTGACATATTATGTTCAGGGTTTTCACAAAATAATTCTTCAAATTCTTCAATACGAATGACTAGCGGAACTGCTAGTTTAGTAGTTACTAAGGCGTTGTAGCAGTTTGTTAAAACCATAACTGTTAACAGCCATCCGATACATGAGAATCGAAATGGATTAGACTTTTCTAGTTTCTCTGGCATGGCTGTTATATCTTCGCAAAGTGTACTAATAACGTACAAAAACGGTGAAAATGAATTGCTTATTTTCAATTGTCTGTGCAAAATAGTCAGGCAAATGCACATAAGTAATATTATGATTATAAGTGCAAGCCAAACTTCAAGTTCAAATGGCGTGACATACAGAGAAAAATTCAGGATCTCTTTGCTATGGCAAGTAAAGAATCTAATTTTAGATGAAGCTATCATTATTGATTCAATTGTCACTGGTGGATCGTAAGATATGTACGATCCTACAGATGTTAATGACCGAGCTACATATGTTGAGTTAGCCACTTTGCATATAATGTGATCGAATATAGAATACAATGGATTGTACACCGAAAAAATATCTTGCTGTGTACTACACTCTCTGCCTTTAAGCAAAGCAATGCCGAACAGAGCTGGCTCCCAGCCTCGTCGGACAACAGTAAGTGACTCAATCAGAGCAAACGTTAATTTTGAGCATATTTTGCACTTGAAACTTGACCACCAATTCTGTTCTTCTGCTGACATTGTACAAAACCGGTAACTTATTGTGTTTTCAATCAAAATAAAAGTTAAAGAGAAAAATGAGGAGGATGAGTAAAAGAAAGTGTTTGGATTTGGTTCAAAATAGCGGTTCCTTCGCATGAAACCCATTGTTATAAATTCATTATAACCCATGCTGAAAAACACTGCGTCCAAATGACTGTAGCTTTCTGGTGTTTTGCAATGAAGGAAAAATGTGATTAATAATTCGCCTGTTTTGCTTCTAGCGTTTTCGTCTCTTGCGTATTCATCTCGTGACAAGCTAAACACCAATAGTTTTACACTGCAGTGCATATCCCGCCTAATTGTAGATTTCGATTTAATTACGTTTGCGATATTGTGAATTCTAGAGATGTTGTTGTAGATTATTGCCGTGTGGATTATGTCATTCAGATTTTGAGATTCCCATACTTCTGAGAAAAGGATGAGAGTACACTCTGCAGAAATATTCGTAAGTACTTGGGAGATTTCTACTCCGTTCCTTAGTGATTGCTGGCTAGTGTGTGTTGTAATTATTAACACCACACACAAAAGACCTTCTAATGATTTATTCATTCTGCGGCGTTTCTATAAAATTTTGTTTTTTAGACGCTTAAATACGGCAGTCCACACGAGTTTTGATTCAGGGATTAGCGTACATAACTACGTGGAAAGGATTTTACTAAAACTTATTCCTAATTTGGCCAATTATTGACATATTGTCAGATGTGGCAGACCAATTTACTTATGTGAACTGGTACGACAACAACACCACATTACCTACGATACAAGCTAAGCCCCAAGTAAGTTATCTTTGCTTTGATTAAAAAATCGAACGATAATCAATACTGTTAATAATGCCCTTGAAAGCATTGTTGCTGATTGGTCACTGCTAATGTATAATTCATTTGCAACAAATATCTTGTAAATGTATTTCATGAGACAGTATGAACGTATTCAGGAGGTAATAGCGATGGCATTTAACTTAGGTAAGAGAACTTACATAAATTTAGCATTAGGAATCTTCGTTTTCTAACTCCTGGTAAGCAGAAATAACGTTGAAATTGGAAACTGGAAATTCGAAAGTTAGTTTATATTTCTAATTTTTACAACTGCACGTTTAGCAAAAAAGCTTTTGCAAAACCAGTTTTGACTGCAGAATCTAATTGGTGCAGTCTATTTAGTGTGTTGCGGAAGAGATAACACAATCCAACAGTGCGTTCGAAGAAGCAGAGTATTTATTAAATATTTGAGACGAGAATGCCGAATAGGTGAAAACTCGTCTCGTCGTGAGGTGAAAGACAAATAGGGTGTCTAAACAAAATTAACGTAAATGAATTCCAGTTGTTATATTTTCTCTATAATTACCTGCATGTATTTTTCATTTATTCCTGACAGAAAACTAAAGCTTCCAGAATGTTCCCTGCTGTTGGATTTGTGGTTGAACAAAAACTTACATATAATAGCCAACAAATATCTGCAGCAGATGAATATATAATACTCGTAAAAGGCTAATATTATAACCTGAGCCAATGGCATAATAAAGGGAATGACAAATTACACTTCTTTTAAGGCGGATACTTGCGCTTGATTAAATCGTTTTGGTGTTTATGCATAACAGTTGTTTCTATGCTCGGCCTACACAAACAATTTTACATAGAATTGGATTCTACAGCTTAATTGTATTTCTTTTGTCGCTTTAGGAGCGAGCAATGGACTCTGCAATTTCTATAATATTACCATAATGCAACACTTTATACTTGTGAATGTTAGATTTACATTATGTTTGTGAACTTTCAATGATTTATATTTATTTATTTAATCACTATTGATGTAATTACCAGTTCTACAAGAAGCAATTGTTTTGTTTTTGCAAACTACTCACTGAATAACTTATGGACCGAAAGAAGATTTATATTGTATGCATCCAACGCATGGTTTTCTTTACCTGATATCATTCAAATCTGTTCTATATTTACTAAATTCAAAAGCTTAAACCAAGCACCCTCTTTATTCCCAAATAACTGACAACCGACAGTAACCTATGGTAAAGAAAACAACTATTTGGAGTTTTTACGGGACATTAATTCTAAATAGATGCTTTGACCAGCCCCACGGGTCACTTGGGACTCTGATCGACACCAAATTTTGGGCGATAGGTCCGACAAGCTTTTGCAAGGTCCCTATCAAATTTGGTCATGATCGGTCAAGTGGTTCTTGAGATGAATCGCGATCATCCAGACAGACGGACAGCGTGACGTCACGTATCCTCGTATATGCACCAGTTACCTGGGCAAAAATTATAGAGTGCAACTGCTGTGAAAACCATAAAATATCATTACCTGTGGATAATCCAGACGAAATTTCTGAAAGGACATCGTTATTGTCGGAGGATTAAATTGTGTTTGAATTGCACACTTTGTGACATGGACTAATTAGAGTAGGAACTAGGAACTAGGTAGGATCGCTCAAGATCATTCAGGGCATTGTGGTAGTCGGGATTTAAGACAAATTATATTCCAGTGGAGTATAAACTTCCGTAAAGTTTGACACATAGATCATACGTATTACTGGAGTAAATTTCATTGGATAAGAATTTGCTTTTTTTAAAGGAAGCGCATTTATGCAGGTGTACGGTGAGTTAAGTTCCTAATTGTCACAAACGTTTTTGGAATATTACATTTTAGTGACTAAAATTCATTTCACAACCAGTTGTAGTTGATTAGAAGTAAAACTACTTTCAAATAGTTCTATCCAGCGATTTTGATTTATAGATTGCGCCACATTAGGAAAATGGTGTACATGAGAGGAGTTTGCAGATTTAATTAAAATTAAAACTACTCTATGTAGGTTAATCATGTTATGAGATGAATTGGAGTTACAACTTACACTGTGTGTTGTGGTTGATTAACAATTGGATATTGAATTCAATTCTAGTTTGCAGTGTAAGCTAGTGAGTGTTTTTCGAATTAACAGAAGAGTAAAACTGGTTTCATGCATTATTCAGAAACTAATCTAGTGTTGTTTGCAGAGAATGAGTGAAAGTATAATACAGGGCATAGTAAGACTTAATTGTGAAAAGTCTATGAGTAAGGATGAAGGCACTTTATCACTATTTTTGCATTTCATTCTCTGTGTAAATAACTGCTACTAGCAATCCCTTACTATTATGTTAATTAACTGTCTCTGTTTAAGAAAATTTTTAAACACGAGGTACTTAAGGTTATATTACAAATCGTAATCATAATGAACCTAGTTTTGTTTATCCTTTAAAGAGCAAAGAAGTGTGCAAAATGAGACTTTATTAGCAAATCAAAGACATGTCACCAAACCTTAATCATTCTCCACTTATCTCTAGGATACCGAGGCGTGCCAGGCATAAACATAAGGACTTCAACTAATGAACGATAACTGTTTTCTGTTTTGTAATTGAGTAAATCATGATATGTAACTATGTTTGATTTCTTTATTCTTTGCTGCTTGATGTTAGAATCTTAGATTTCCTTTTTTACTTTGTTAAATGCTTCATAGACTTGAGAAGAGAAGTTATTAAATTATTAAATGGTTAAAAAGGAATTTAGTTGATGTTTTATTTAAGTATGCAGTTTAATCAGACCTTCACTTTGCGTTTATATTTGTTTCCAATGAAATTGTAGTTTAAAAATAAACTAAAATAAATAAGATGACATGATCTGGTTACTATAATTCATTAAATATGGACTCCAGATAAAGTTAGTTTTGCTTGGTAAATTGATATTCGAAATTTCGTACTCTGCATTCTTCAGCTTTCGCTTATTCGTATTCACCATATTTGGAATAATCGGATTTTGTTCGAGGTGGTTCTGTCGAGTAGATTGTTGTTGCTTCAAGCTCGTCACTTTCAATCTCTGTAAGGACAAATGACACAAGGTATCTAAGCATTTCTTTAGCTTCTTAAGTTTAACATAATTTAGTATATTAATTACCAGGTAGAATCGAATCGCCTTTCTTCTTAATGCAGTTGTATCCACAGAGGCTTATAGAGTGACTGAACTTTTGCCATCTTGAATCGAAATGATGCACAGTGCTTTCTGATTTGTGAGCAAAAGCACGAGAGTCCCCTTTACAGTTTGGTCTTTCATAAATCTCAACGCAGATGTCGGGATTGAAACTGATGGAGGTTATGTTGCTCTTCATTTCACGGGGAATTGGATGACATCGATTCTTCTCAAGAGTTATGAGCTGTTTGGTTTCTAAACATGAGATGAGATGTGAGTAACTAAATTAATCGTGAAAGCCAGAGCAGTTCATACCTTTTGAATCCACGTGGCTGAGCAATGTAACAACCGGCTGGGTTTGTGAATTAGTCAGAAGATCGATGGTAGCTGGATGGCAGACTTCATGACATGGGCCAATGGATCTAATTTGGTTTGATGGATTATTCTTCAGCCAAAATTCAAGGTTTCTGGCATCGTACACTCCGGGTTTGGCAATAACGTATGTTCCTCCACAATCGGTAGACAGGTAGAGGTTAATGCATCCATCGTAAGTTCTCACAGATTTGACTCCTTCTTGTAACTCAGGATATTGTTTAAGTGGAACACACCCATCCACGATAACGTTCACACTTTCACCTGATAAACAAAAACATTAAACTAAAACGTGGATGTTTTGATTAAATACTTTAATACAGACTAAATTAACTTACCTTTGAAATCTTTATTTGTGTATAAGCTGGCTGTCAATATGTTAACTGGATTTGTAGGATACGAACAAATCTGATTTATTAACGGTAGAAGCAAAAGTGCTTGAATCAATGTAAATGTATTCATTTCTGTCCAGTGAATGACGAATTAAAGTTTAATTGATTTGAGTATTTATAACACTTGTAAAAATGTTTCAGCTATTGACTGCTGAAAGTTGTGTTCGTATGACTTGGTTTATTAGAAAGAAGTGAGATTGCTTTGTGTTAAAAAGAGTTTTAAATGAGATTCAGTTAGCAAATCCGTTCATTTCGTCGTAAGCAAACTAGTTTGGGTTCTGTGAAATAGAAGTATCCGATGTTAGTAAGAATTGAAAGTTGATTAAACTGGTTTAGTATTTTAGTAAGGCGTTTACATCGTAATCCCAATTAGGTGAATAAGGAAGGCTAAGGTCGTCATCGAATCTTATAATGATGTCAGTGGATTGCTTTGGTTGCCGGATCTTGTTTTACTGTTAATATATTTAAGGTTAAAACGGTTTAATGTAGTGAGCACTTGGTTACTAAGTAAGCAATAGGAAGCAAAATCCTAAATATTTTAGATTAAATAAAAATTGTTTCACTATTAGCTTTTTATGGTCTGCTGTAAATATTTGCAAAGTCCGAGGTGTACGCTGCTGGTGTGCATTGATGCAAATGTAGTCAGATATTATATGAAATTAAAACTCCACTTGTATTCTAATTACTGGCATGGTGTCTGTATTGATTAATTGTTGCACAATATTATAGTTTTAAGCATTAATAATAAACTTTATACACAGTTGAATGTGAGAGAAATAAAACGAATGTGTAGTTTAATACATCTGAATAAATAAATAAATTAGAACAATTTCTAGGCCTTAATGCTCTACACAGCAACGATTAAAATGGCAAATAAGTTGTATCTTCTTGCATAGTTGATTCAGTGTACTTCTCTGTTTGCAGATTGTCTTGATCCACAAGGAACGTTGTGTCTTGAGTTACAGTTTCTTGCTGTTCAGTAGTCACTTCGAGTTCCTCAAGTGAAACTAGAATAAAATAGAATGATAAGCTGAGGAGGTAATAGTATTTGGCGACTAATTAATAATTACATTACAAACCTCTGTTCCTGTTACAATTAAGCCCACATAGACTAATCGATCTGGAGTATCTGTACTGGGTGAGAAATAGTGATAGTGTTTGGTTGGCTTGCTTAAGGGTGAACATCTCAGAAGACCCTCGGCAATTAGGCAACTCGTAGACTTCTATACATGCAGGTGTGTCGGTTTTAATAGTGTCGATTTTGAATTCTAGCTCCTCTGGAACTTGGACACATTTGTCTTTCTCCAGTTGTACTACTTTGGTGTCATCATCTGCATTCGTGAAGAAAAACTTGTGAAACTGCGCTAAAAATGTATACAATTTAATTTACCTTGGAGTCTTGGCGATGCCAATTCCACCCGGACGTGTGTGCGGTTATTGTCAAGGGACTCAATTGTGCTTGGATGGCACACTTCATGGCATAAACCAACGGATCCAATATTTGGTTGGTAACGTTCAAGAAGATTCAAATCATCATGAGAGTCAGTTCCAGGTTTTACAACCAAATAATTCCCACTGCAGTCTGAGCTTCGGTAGAGGTTCACACATGAATCATATGTGTTAATGGAATAAACTCCTTTAGATAAGAATGAATATTTCTTCAAGGAAACACATCGGTCGACATGGATAGTGAGTGAAGTTCCTGAATGTCAAATTGGTTGTTTGGATTAGAGACAGATGAATGTGATTTTTAGAAGTAAAATAGCTTTCAAATTTTTCTTACCTTCGTGATTTTTTTTCGTAAAAAGCGCAATTGTGGGTGTATGATGTACTGGGGAAGAGGTGGTGGTCGAAATAAAGAATAAAGCTATTGCTATTAGTTTAATCATAATGTATATTAATGGGGTAAACTGCCCTCAGTTGGTATAAATTCGTCTTGTTCGCTTGAGAAGTGATTGTAGTGGTTGAGGGTAGAATGGGATAATGAATACAATCCTGGTTTGTAGTGTAAGTCATAGGATCCTTGTGACAGTTTGTTTTCGTGGAAATGAAAGTTTGGATTAGTGAAACCGGTTTCTTCGGTTAATGAGAAATTAACCTAATATTGTGTTCAAAGGATGTGTGAAATGAGAATAAGTTGCACAGGTAAAATGTAAGTCAAGAAAGCAACGTGTAAGCATGCAGATGCAGTTTATACGATTAGGTATTATTCTAAATTGTTACTTGCAATCTTTCAATTTGGGGTTAACTATTAATTGGGAGAGGGTTATGGAATAAATAAGGTTTTGCGTACCTTAACTATCATGATTACTTTCTTCAATTAATAATGAATAGATTAGTTCATAAGCAGACTAGAGGATAATTCTGAATCTTAATTAAAAGAAAGCTTTTATATTTGATGATTATATTTTAATTTAGTTGATAAGTTTCTTAGTTCCTTCCACTCTTGACTAACAAGATCATTATGACTCATGTTTCACGGTTTTAAGTGTGCGAATTGAATAGTTAATTCGAGCTTTCGATTAGACAATTAGTTCCTTGATTCTTTTTAATATTAGTGAACTTTACAATTAAAGCAGGTGGTTATTTCATTCTGTGGACTGTGGGTAAGGATGAATGTGTGAATAAATTGTTAATGATAAATCTATTCACAAATAGATTATTTACAGTGTAATTGCATAGAGGAAACATTAAAGCCAATACTGATTCTATTGTGTTTGACGGGTTTTGACCAGTCCAGCACTAATGTCCTTTGCGTCCCATATGTATATTGTCTGCGCACTCTGCAAGTTTAACATGAATAGATAAATAGATAATACTTTGAAGGAATGATTGATAATGAAGTAACACTAAATTGTATAAGGAGTGACTCACGATGGGTTAACAAGACTTGACAGCATTCTGCTTGTAGAAATAGCTGTGAGGGTAATCCAATTGACATCAAAGCAAAGGAAGTGGATAATATTTAACTGTAGACGGATGAATGACCGTGCATTTTCAATAAACTCTCCAGGGTGATTTATTTAGGCAGGATGTCCATACTACCTGAGTAATTCTAATGAGTCATCACCATAAATACACAAAGTGAACAAACAGCAAGTTCATGTTATATAACAAACCATAATCATCTCTTCAACACGTACAACCATCTTGTCTTTGTTAAAATACCTTGTGTTGCATAAGCCGGGTGTAAGTGTTGAAGTGATTTTGGGAATGACGCAATTTTTATCTATTTAAACCAATTGTACACTTTAACTGGGCGTGTAAAGTTGAATATTGCACAGAGATTTTTATCTCACTGACTCATTCACTTGAAGTTCACGGACGAAGGAGGACTAAGCTGAGTATATCAAAGGGCGTATTTCATTGGCGTTTTTGCGGTTTAAGGAAACCGAATTTTGCATTAAGTGTTTTAAAAGGACACAAGCGAGGCTTTGTTATATCTGAAGACATAGCAAGGCCTTTAGCTCCGCGGTACTTTAATCCAGAGCCATCCAACTCGTGAGGGTCGTTAAAAAACCAAAACCTCAAAATGAATCAATCTGAGTGGAGCTCCGAATACACTCTGACCTACTACAACCTGAGAGGCCTTGCTGAACCCGTAAGGTTAATGTTTGCTTATGCTAAAGTGAAGTATGAAGATAAGAGGGTCCCCATGGCGGGGAATTATCCCAGGCTGTCTCCTGACATTAAGAATGGTGAGTATACAGGGTATAGAGGACCCCACAGGACATGGGATTAATACTTAAGTGATGTTTCATTTGCAGGGCTGCCTTATGGGAAGCTACCGATTCTTGAAGTAAAGGACGGAGACAAGAGTTGGGTTTTAAGTCAATCAACGGGAATTGGACGGTTCCTTGCTAAACGATTTGGACTTTATGGGAAGAACGAAAAGGAAGAGGCGATGATAGACGAGGT
>JAQGAB010001402.1:0-16551 GCA_034696565.1 Isotomurus graminis
AACTGCAAGTTGTCCGAAGACAAGTCCTTCCCACTGACATCACTATCACTCTCTGAACTACTTTCACCCATCTTATCGAATCAAATATACCTGATGATGGTAAACTGGAGATAACTGTCGATTACTCCCCTACTGCAGCACATATGAAAGGTGAGCAGGTAAATCAAACTTTCCCGCACAAACTGGGAGTTTTTACTCGGTTTTCATGGAGGATTTGCTCCTGCTCTTGAGCAAGACCTCGTGAGCAGGAGCAAACCCTTATTCATACAGATCAGAGCATTTGCTTTTACTCCATGCTCATGCTCGTGAGGATGTGCTTCTGCTCAACAACTTTGCTCAAGAGATAATGCTCAGTTTTATTCATACGACTCATTAATTACATAGACGAGTCATTCCGGACCTTGCTCAAGAAGTTTTGATGCAAATAAAGTAAACTCAAGCTTATATGACTAGTTTCCCTTAATGTGGCATTTAGTAATTAACCAGAGCTTATTTGCTCTCTAGAATGCTCGACAGATGCTTGCACTCCTTTTGTGTGGAATAAAACAAACTGGTTTGAAATAAAGCAATTAGTTAAACTCCTTGTGTTAGAGAGATAAAAACGTGTATTTATGTTAGTAGACGAATAATACAAAATTATAAGTGGTCGGTGAAGAAATGTGCAAAAGGATATGTCAAGCAACAAGACGAGTAGTTTAAAACAAATATTAGTAATCCCCGACAGCCAAGGTCCGACTTGACTTTGCTGATTGCACTTGTTTGTAATTGATCTATTGAGTGTATTATAACCACAGTAAGTTTTAAGGAAAGTTTGACTGCACATGATACTTAACTCAGTAATCAGAACAATGTTATCTGAAGCATTCTTTTATTTAAATTATTATTGTTCGTCGGATGATGAAATTCGAATGCTGATTGCTGGTTTAACAAGAATGACTTATCAAATGGTTTGCGATAAAGATAGCAATAATAAAAGTAGGCTGCATAAAAAACCTTTGTGAGGGAGGCTGGTTAAATGGTTACTTGTTAGGAAATTACACTTGCCAGTGTCAGTGGTAGTAAACAGAATTTTTCACTGTTGGCGATTTTAACTGGCAATTAGTAGTCCTAATGAAGATAAAATCCTGGTGTGTAACAAAAAGGTGGTCGTGGTTAGAAGTGCTTAAGGGGATAATTAGTACTGTGTTGTGAGTTGTATTAATATTTTATATAGAATGAAGCTATGTACATGATTTTGATTGAAGTGTGTACATCCCATATTTTAGATACGTAATAAGCAACAAGTTGTAACATAATATCCGATATATTTAATACACAGTACATGCATTTCAGTTCAAACAGTTCATATCTATTGTGGCCAAGGCGTAATTTGTCATATCTTGTTTCCTGCAAAACCACTTTAAATACTCATGGAATAATAATTCAATGTTTCTTTATCTCTTTATATATTATTCAAGCAACAGGAAACTGTGCAAGCGGATACATTAAATTCATTTAAATAATCTTTGACTCATTAAAATACTTTCCTTTCAGACACACACGAAGAGTAAGCGACGTGTGATTAATTCTAGAACATTAATGAAATTCATCGACCTAACTCATCGTCCTGTTTCGAACCAAGTTGACCTGTGAAACGCCATGTTACTCACTGGGTACTATTTTAAAGAAAAGTCGAAAAAAAGTGAATCAAAGGCAGTTGTGCATCATACGTAGTTAATTCTCGGAGGAACACATGCCTACTACGTAAGTATTATGTAGTATCCTATTGTGCAATATAGATAATAAGATTACGGAATGCAATCCAAAAACCAACAGTCAATTTATCCCCATTTCTACAGTACAATGGAAATTATTTTGCACACCAAGTAATCAATGGTCTATATCATAACAAATTAATAATTATCAATAATTGACGTTCCTCGCCCGTATTCGAGCAATTCACATAGTATAAAATAGTGAAAAGACTCAGTGTCCTTGTGAAAAACAGTGAAAAATCATAAACAAGTCGTATGTGAATTAAACTACATATTCAACTGCATAATTGGGATATTTATGTATTCTTTTTTGTATTTGGGAACTTCAAAACTTGCCAAAGGTTAAAAGCAGTACCAACATTACGTGCTAGTACAGATCCTTAACTTAAAATAATATTATACAACAGTTGCTAATTATCTTGGGGATAAGGTTCGGTTGGGGGTAGCCATATGTTTATATACAAATATTAAAAACTGAGAGCAAGTGTATTCACGTGAAAGTCAGGCTTGGTAAGTTTGAAGTCGTATGCACTTGACTATAGTTGCCGGATTTTTACAATGGTTTTATATCCAATACTGTTGACATAATCCTATTACCTGTATATTGTTTCAGCTCAGCACTCTTCTATCAATCATGGTCTGCGTGGTAGGTGCGTAGAAGACTCATTGCACAGAAGCTGAACTTGGAAAAAGGTAGGAATAAAAAGAGTTGATTTTCTTATAAAATATTGACTCGTCTGTGAGTGAAGGAGTTGGAGTGCTTATTTGACCATTAAAAGAAGATAAGATGTGTGGGTGTGGTGTAAAGAAGAATGAGACGGAAGCCAATATATAATACACAAGAACTTTAATGTCAGTGAGGTAAAGTGAGACTTGTTACAAAATGGCAAGAATGAAACTCTGAGTGACGTAGACTCGTTAGAAAGTTGTAAATGAATGTTAGCTTAGATTAATGTTATGCAAATATTTATAATTTTCAGGGCCAAGGAGAATAGGAAGGAGAAGAGAGCTTAGTAGCTGTGGAGAATGTCCAGCTTTGCATTGTCTCCTTAGTTAAACAATAGAAAAGTAGATCAATAGTTTATAGAAAGATATGAGATAATGCAACTTTGGACCTTCTCCTAGAACCTCTAATTTACATATGTGCAAGTGCACAAAGTCAAACATCGAGACCGTAGACCCACCAAGCGATGCTTTGGACAACACAAATAAATATGCGGATAATTATAGACGTGCAATAATCGAGTTTATGGTGTTATTGAATAAACATTGTTTTTGAAACAGTTAGGCTACTAAACAGAGTATATGATTAGTGGGGTAGAACTGCCAAACGGAGTTCACTGTCACTTAACGACCAGCAAGTGACAATCTTAGGACAAATATCAGAGTGTAAAAGTAGTCTGTAGGCATTCATTTAAATCAGGAGATTTATTGACCTCCTATGAAAATTGGCTGAGTTGCAATACGTTATGCATTATAAACTAAATTTATGTGCTGTGAAATGGGATGCAATACATAAATATTTGGAAGAAAAATTGAGACAAATTAAGACTTGTAAGCGAAGAGAATAGAATGTACAATATAGAAGTTTAATGATTTATAGTTAGGAAGAAAATAGCTTTTTCAGCTCACAATCCCTTTTCCAAAAGCCGGAATTATTAGATGGTTCAACTAATTTGCGGCCTAACGTGCTTTTACAAATTTTAGAGTAAAATGAGTTATTGTGATAAAAAGACCAATCATTTCTAATAAAGACTTACTAGAAAAATTCTAAGCTTAATCTGCCGGTGGCTTTAAGTTGAAGCTCAACATACTTATGAAAAACTTTATTGGACCGTGTTAAGTCATCTGGAGCACGAAAACCGACTTATAAAAGCATTCTATTAGAATGTCATACCACACGACAGAATCGAAAGAATGGCTCTAGTTTAATATTATTTCGCAAATATTCATGTTCTTAAATATATCAGTTCAAAACAATGCATGCATGAAAAACTGAAATATTCAATTATCTGAAAGGAGTGACAGAATGTTCGTTCGGAAACACCTAAAATTTTCTTTCAAATTCTACATGCTACAACTTTAGAAAAACAACACTTTTGCAACAGCTATAAGTGTCCCATGAAAGCCTGACTATAACACTAAAATTTTCCCTCTTGTTGGCTACATAACTTTAATACAGCAGTACCAAATTAATATAGCAACTGTTCAAAGTATCTCTTATTACACTTGGTACATTGTTAGTGGAGTTACAGAATTCCTGGTTTTTTACCTTACAGATATTGTGTTCTATAATTTCAATTCCAAGAGGTGCTGGTGCGTAACGTGCAAAATATATTAATGATTTATTGCACCTAAACGTATTTTTTGAGGTTTTAACTAAAAAAACGTTTGGTTTAAATGAAGCTAATCCATACAATCAAAATTATTTAGCACAGAGGAACCAACACAACTTAAATATTTGGATTCGTTTTGGAAATACTGCTTGTAAAATAAAGGCAGGGGGATCGAATGAATACTGCTTTGTTTGAGATGCTTACAAAAAGATGTTCTATTTTTGTCGAGGTAACTGGTGCATATAGAAGTATATGTAATGTCATGGTCTCTGTCCGTTTGACTGGTCTGTAGGATCGCAATTTCTGTCAAAAACTACCTGACCGATGTTTCTGACGTCATGTCCAATGCCATGCAGATCTCCCTTGCAAGAGATCAACATGATCAGCGTGCTCAAAAATAAAAAAAGCAGGACAAAAGAGCGTATACGCTTTTTGACCCACTTTTTTTTAAAAACCCTGTAAACCCTGTTAAGATGAAATTTTTTTAAAACCATTTTCACAGGAGTTCCTAAAAGAACATGTAGAATGGTTGCTGAAAAAATTTCCGAAATTTGGAACACCGAATTCGAGACTTTTTAAACCCCGAATTCACTATAACTCGGTTATTATAAAGAATTTTGGAAAACTTCCAGATCAACATTCCCCTTTAAACTTGTGACTAAGGTAATGCCGTTTCAAAAAAAACGGACAAGTTAAAAAAAAGTTGCAGTTACACGGGTATTCTGCGGTGCCCGATTTTGCCCGGTTCCGTTGCCTGCGCATCATGAAATTTTTATATTAGGTCAATGTAAGTATTTCGTTAGACATACTGAAACTTCATGATACGCAAGCAACAGGAATCGGGTCAAATCGGTCACCGAAGGATACCCGGGTAATTGCAACTTTTTTTAACTCTTCGGTATTTTTGAAACGGCATTGCGTTTGTCATATGTTTTAAGGGGACTGTTGATTTGGAAGTTTTCCAAAATTCTTTATCATAACCGAGTTATAGTGAATTCAGTGTTTTCAAAAACCCAAATTCGGTGTCTCAGATTTCTAAAATTTTTGCAGGAATTATTCTAAATTATTTTCTAGGAACTCCTGTGAAAACGGTTTTTGAATAAGTTCATTACAACAGATTTAAAAAAATATGACTCGACCTTCACCACTGCGTTTTATTTGAATTCGGTCGTATTTAAACTGTAGTCTGACATCAGAACGGTGGAAATATTAATTTTTAGCCATTGGTTATTATCGGATTTTATTCATATGGGCATAAGAACGCTAGTTGTTGTAGGTTTTTACTTAGTCAAACATAGAATTCTAAACATTTGCGTGAATAATACTAATTATTTGGTAATTTTTGAAAGGTAACTAAAGCTGGACAAAAATGAATCCAGCAAACTTAAGCAGAATCGATCTCGAACTACTCGGGAGAATTTATGAGAGAGACGAGGGGTACAAGAATTATTTCAAAGACAAATGTAGTGCAGATGATATTCCACATGACAAGATATTGTGGATTAAAGCAAATGAAGTCATGAATTACGTACGGAAGTCCAAGAATTTAAGTGCTGCAAGTGACTTCAAACTGTTCGATTCTCCACGGGACAAAGATCTGGTTGTTTTTATGAAATATACTGTGTCTGAAAACATCGTACTTTCTCATTTGCAAATTGAGCACCAGCGCCGCTATAACTACTACACCGTCATATTCCTTCCTGTTTACACAGATAATGAACTTACTGCTTTATATGTATCAACTGCCGGGTATGCGTGGAATGTACCTACAAACATATGCGATCCGTCATTTGTTGAAACATTTCCCCTCCAAATTGCTGGCGGAGGGGCTGTTTGCAATCAAGTTCATTGTCTACTGGGCAATTACCGCTCAAAGAACTCGACCTTCAAAGAACACGTCGACTTAAAGGATCTAAACCTTGGTGAGGTATGCACGAGTTTCACGGCTAAAATAAGTACCTTGGGAACGATCGGTAAACAAAATGTGCAAGAATTTTTATTCAACACCAACAAAACTGATGCTATCAAGATAACAGTCAAAGCAGCTAGAATAATATTTGAAACCGAGATTACACTTGCTGAGTTGAAAACTCTCGTCACAAGAGTAGAACAAATATACACAAATCAAGTTACTATTTCAGGCCTGGAGAGGACTAAAATAAAGCGGCTTTTACTGCAACAAAGCAAAGAAATAGAAAAGCAGCTTAAAGACGAATTGGAGAAGAAACTTTCGAAAGTAATTAAACAGTGCACTGTAGCGGGCACCGGAAATACCTTAGGAACTAACAACCACTTCCTCTCAAATTTCGAAGTTTGTCACAAACAAGAAACACAATACACGAAGGCAAAGAATGTGACAATGGAATATAAAAAAATCTTTATAGACGTCGGTGCAAATCCAAGCGCTGACCGAGTCTTTGCTGAACTAGCTAAGATGAATAAGGAAGCATCTGCGACCACTTCGGTCAGTCTGAGTGATGATAGTGAAGTGAATGATAGTGAAGTGCATAGTGCTACTACTATTGTACTTTCCAAGACTTCAAATAGTAGTAGTCCGGATAAAGATGTCAGTTCTTCTAGTATCAGTAGTGCCTCTAGTAATACATCTGATAGTTCTGTTGATAGCAATGGCTCTGACACAGCTTTAAAGCTTCTTCAGAGTACACAGTTATCTTTCAAGGCAACAACTAATAAAGTACAAAAGGAGGCTTTGTTTTTATATCTGCGAGGCCATTTTTACTCAAATCTTTTAAAAAAGCATTATTGGCTTCTGAATGGGAAATGGTATTACGTGGATGAGGAGTTCCTCTTGGGCGTACATAGTGAGTATCAGGATGTTCTACGTGACCATTTAATGCCTCATTCATCTCCTCCGGGTCCACCAACATTATATATTCCATGGGAGGTTTCGGATGGAAAAGAACTCATTAAGGAGGAGATATACAACGTGATGTACAAGGACATCCCTGGATATTACATTGGCGACCAAATTACTCCTCTCGGTATCGAATATTTTGACATAATCTACGATGAAACGGAATCTCAGACTACCTATCTGTACGTTGTCAAGAAAGGTTTCGAGCAAACTACCAGGGATGCATGTTCCCAATTAAAGAATTCTGTTCGGAACCTTCAAAATATCCGCAAAACCGGAAGTCACTCACATCCTGACTCTCTTCATCTTCCTGATATCGCTGAAAAAGTCTTTGGGAACGATATGGAGTTATGCGAACGAGTGCTTGGACTCAATTCCTCAAGCAACAACGTCAAACTTGTTTTCGTTCTAGCCCTTCAACCATATATAAATATGTCAAAAATTACAACGCATGAAGAAGTTATGGATGGAAAGGTTGAAATAAATAATTTGAACGATATAAACAGGTATCGTAATTTATCCTTAGAGAGAGATTTGGAACGGGTTGTGCCATTAGATGTGATTGAACGTTACATAGAGAGCGATGAGACTTATAAAAAGCATCTAACAAAATTTTTTGGTGCTGAAAAACATGTGGAGGGTTTAATAGACGGTCTTGAAAAGCACGGGTACTTAATATTAAAGTCAGGGAAAGAAGGAGAGAGGAAGTCATATGACACGACACCAAAACTACTTTTCATGGAAGGTAGAAACTTAAATGACTTTCAAGTTTTGTTTCCAGACGGAAAAGGAAAAATTAACATGAAATCTACCTGCAGAAGTACAAAGTTAATGCTACAAAAATACTCGATCCATTCTGAAACACTGCTACCTATTCTTGAAATAATTCGTTGTAGGAACTACGTAACAAATATATTGAACAATGCAAGCCAATTTAAAATTTGTGAGATACTTGTGCCTGCCGACGGATCAGAAGAAAAGAAACCAAAGGAAACAGAATCCAACAAATCAGAGAAGACAGGATCGTTGCAGGAGCAAGTAGGTAAAGAGGCACCCAGTGATAGAAAACATTCCTTGGAAGGAACAACAAAATACGAAACTTCAGACGATGGATTTTCTAATAATAAACCGATCAAGATTAAAAATCCCATAGAAGAACTCCTCGCTGATCAACTTTCGTCTGAGTATACATTACCTTCTGAATGTAAACGTCAAAAAATGCCCAAGTCAAGTAAAACTGAACGCGGTTCAAAACAAGCTTTATCAACTTTCGAAATGGTGACTCAACCTATCGATGGGGGTAAGTAATTAAGCAATTATATGAACATAATAGGATGAATATAATCAAAATTTAAACATTTCTTGTTATGACCGTTACTGTAATGAATAATTACGAAGAGCAAGTGGTTGGAGTTTTACTGTAGATTTATTGTGTTCAAGACAAGGTCTGAACAAGGAATACTCATAAGATTAACTTAGCGACTAAATTACGCTGCAATGCTGCATCATCAATTCCTTGTAGAATAGTACATCTCCACATTCCTCATTATCTTCACATCCTGTGAAAATTCACTGACTCAGTGAAAACTTACTGACGAAGCTCATTAATAACATTTAGAGTTTGTAAACCTATGAAATGATTATTTCATCCAACAGTTACTAAACCAGAATTTTTAATAGCAAGGAGTACTAATACTTCCTTTCCAACCACAGTCACTGTCATTTTACGGTCCACTTACACGGTTGACCGTGAATCAATCTATGGAGATATCAGCGAATGCTTTGAATCTACAAACGTATCATTCATCTGGTTATAAATGACATTTAACGTTACATTTTTTATTTACAGAGTCAAACTTTATTCACCCGTCTATCAAAGTACTGTCGAGTCAATCTCCAGATGATCTTGAATCTTTAACAGAAGCGAAATATACAGATCCTGCAACTCCTATTTTGAAATTTCCATTTGGAAATCTCACAATATTTGACTGCACTTCGATATTTCCACATTTGCAAAGGAAGGTGGCATCTAACACTCGGTTTCCAATTGAGTTACCTGAATACGCTGTCGGCTGGCTTCATGATGTCGTCATCGATGCGTTTTTATACAACCTAACAGCGTCGGATACTAATGTGTGTATTACAACTGCAGTAGCCCATACGATTTTTAGCGAACAGTGCGAGATAGGAAAGCTTGCAGACTATTTACCGAAAGAAAAAGGATACAGAGGACATGCCAAGTTAATTGATTACAAAACTGTTGACAAAGTGATTGTACCGAGGAATCTTAGGGAGTCACATTGGATAATTTATTGTGTTGATTTAGTTAAAAAAACTGTTTTATGTAAGTTACCCTACATTTATTTTTGAGCCTGTTTAAGATATAAACTATGCAGCTGTATCTTTTGAAGGTTTGGACCCCATGGGTGGCGGAAAAATGATTCCAGAAGATGATTTAAACAAACTACGCAGTCTATTTACAAACGATGTAACAAAAGAAATTGGAGATTCGCTGCGTAGTTCCCTACCAAAGAATAAACCACCTTTGCAAAAGGTAAGCACAACAAAATAATGTATGAAGCAGTTTAGTTTTACAAGATACATTTTTATTACAACTTATTTCAACAGGATGGATCAAGCTGTGGATTGTTTATACTCTATTACTCAGGATTCCTTTGCAACGATGAACCTATTAAACCTGAAGCTTTCGATCTGAACGACTTTCGGCTGCGAGTATTTGGGACTTTATCTGGATACTGCAATCTAACTAAGCAAACTATCAATCAATGCAGAACATGCAATGAGATTGTAGGAAAAGATGACTTTCTTGAATGTTGTAGGTGACAACTTTCTTTGTTAAAATATATAAAACGCGTTTAGTAGGTTTCTTTCTTTGCAGGTGCTATGAAGTATACCATAAACATTGCGTTCCTGAGAGTAATGACCAGCCTTTTGTCTGCAGAAAATAATTCATTTCAATAATTTAATCCGAAATTATCAGCTTATAAATTATTGCTTAACATATCACAAAGACTAGATTAGATGGAGCGAGAACGGAATTGCATTAGACTCTTCCTCTCTTTCTATTGAGACAGTTAACGTATTATTCCAGTGAGTGTTCCAATGTTAAATAATTTCGTTATTCTAATTGAAAATAACAGTACTGCCCTAATGACGACCAGAAACTTGTAGCATTGATTAATTTACTCAAACATATTCCAAACCACTTGTTTGTACAATTTGCAGGAACATTTCACTAAATAATTATCAACATATTCACATTGGTTTAGTTGGCATTCATTTCATTTTTCGTAACAGAAAGTTGATAATAATGACAGTACTTAATGAGTACAAAGAGATCCATCCAAGTCGTGTGCACTATAGGACTGGCAATTGGCAATACATAAGATTTTCATTTTTTTAAATGATGAAAGGGCATAGTTCATATTTAGTGACTTCATTTAATAAAATAATATACTAGACTAGGATTTGTCATATGATAGGATTGAAACAGTACAGCATGCTGAGTGACAGAATTACGTATTAAAGTTCGTTTATCAGTTTAGATTCTTTTTAAGAATCTGTATAGACCCGAAAATATCAAATCAACAGTAATGTATTTGTAAGGATAAATTCCTATGTAAGTTCTTTGTACTTATTTAGAATGGTAGTGTTTGCCACCAACCGAAACAGGCTCTCTGTACTTTAACTTACCGTTAGAAGATCTGAATTTCTGTTAAATTTAGACCTTTGTAACTGTTTAACTCCTTTGATATTGCTTTGTATTCCTTAAGCTTAGGTTGCAATTCCAGTGTCAGAGTAATTTCAACCAACAATGAAGACGGTTGTGGGCATTGTACTGCTCTTCTCTACTGCAGTGTGTTTGATACTTGGTACTTCAGTGCATAAGGTGATTAAATACAGTTGCTATAACTAAACATCTTGGAGTATCAGTGGGATATAAGTCTAAGTGTACATTTAGATTCAATTGATAATGTAATTAATTTGATAATATTGGATTTAGAATAAACCTGGAGATTCTCATGTCGCAGTTCCACTCACAGAAATCCAACTAACCGAAAAGTCCCGAGGTCCAAAATCTTCTTCAGTTTGTAGGAGCTTTCACAAAAGAAAATCCAAATGTTCCACGAACTGCGAATACTGCGGAGGATTCTCTAATTCCGAATGCTTAGAATTATGCCCCAAATTGTCGTACTTTGCACCTTCTTGTGGATCTTGTGCATGCACTTGCATCGAAATTATTAATGCAATGAATTTAGTTACTTGATATTGTTTTAGAACTTTATAAAAATATTCTACGATGTTTTTTATGAAGACTTGGGAACAAAAACTGGTGAATACAAACGGAGAATTACTTCCAAACTCTTTGTACAATTCATAATTCCACATGATTCTACTTACACCTAAATAACTGGAGTGCCATTTAAGTCTTCTGAATTCATTTCGAATTATTTCTTGCAATAAAAATCACTTAAATTAACACGTACACATTATTCAGCTCGTCTTTGAAGACAATCCTTTTTTGATGATAGAAATATATTTGTCTTCGAGTTAAACTCATACATTAAAAGTACGAAAAGAATGAGAGAAATACATATTAAAAGTTACAAATAAATTAGATTGTCACGAGTTATGTTGAACTTTTCAATCTAAACCAAAACAATATTTGGTTGTTAAATATAATTCTTCCCTTAAACTTGCAACCAACGTCTCTGTAATAAACATTTCTAGTAATTTACAAACATATATTCATAGGGAGATCTAGTCTAATCATAGCTTTACACAGTTATTAAACCTATATAGG
Source organism: Isotomurus graminis (assembly GCA_034696565.1). NCBI lineage: Eukaryota > Metazoa > Arthropoda > Collembola > Entomobryomorpha > Isotomidae > Isotomurus > Isotomurus graminis. Next base: position 11,791 of record JAQGAB010001402.1, read on the forward strand.
CAATTCACTATTAACTGTTGCTTTTAGGAGGATGATATCTATAAATATAACAGATCTGTAGGCAGATAAATTCCTTTAAGGGCTAACAAATATAAATATGCTACTACATACATACATTTTACAGTAAGATATGCGTAACAATTAATGCACTAGTGCATTCGTCAACAGCCAATTGTAAAATAACGTGTACTTCTGTTAATTCTGCAGAATGTAAAACAGAGTAATTGGTGTAGCCCTTAACGAGTCATTTTCTAATGCACTTGGGCTTATCGTACCAACAGTTTAGTTTATATGTATAGTTAACTTATCAAGATTAATTTATAATTGTTGTTAAGGAAAAATATTTCCAGATCTATTATTAGTCTCAGAAGTGAAATATTACCAGACCCGTATACCCAAGGTTGATGAGTTAAGAAAAATTGTGAACAGTGAATGACAATTTATTAGTTTTAAATAATTTTGAAAAATTATAAACACTCTTAATCACAATTTCAATACAGGATAAGGCCACACCCAACTAATTGCTACTACTTTAAGAATTATGAGTAAATGTATTTTGGAAACACTTATTGTAATCCTTTTGAAGGATATATAACTTTAGAGATCAATTCTAAAGCTACACTTCTTTACGTACTCTATTAATCCGAACGTTATCCGGTACTATTTACCTTTATGTTGGAATTAGGTGTATACTGCAGTGCATTTAAAGTTTTAATCATTTGTATCAGATAAAGACTTAGTCTGATTCAGGACTGGATGCTGAAACATAACTTTAATGTTCGTTAACCCAGGATCTATGATTTAACAAATACGCTATAAGCACTGGTACAAAACTGGTACTGGCACTCTTTCGATAACTGTGAGATTACAAAAGTTAGCTTGACTTGGCGTTGAAGCTCAGACTTATTCCTACGCAGTTGACTTTTGTGCTATTAAATAAACCGTTGTAAAACGACTGTAACCAAGGAATGAAATTTCTAAATGATTAGCGTACAAAGTTATGAACAGGACAGGGAGAATCCCGAATAAGAAGACCATGGAAGATTATCTAGTTTAGTATTCTTCAACACGGAGTTAAATAAAAATCCTACGTAGTACTTGATATCGTTAATTAGTGAGCAGCGTAGTACTGTGTCACAGGCCTTAAGTTAGGCAGTTTAGCTTCAGGAAGTTTAAAGTATTCCTTAGAAAAGGATTACCCATCTAGTATCAATTTGCAATAGATGTGGGAATAGAATTGAGTATTTTCAATACATTTAGGCATTTGAATTAGCCTAATGCTTGCAGTCAAAATAGTTGTAATTGAATACACAAGACTCGTAGGTTAAATTAGGGAACTTAAAGTTCGTTAGTATGGAATTTAGCATTGATAGCAAGAATTTTTCTCTTCAGGCCAATAAGGGTCAATATAGTTAATGATAGCAGATAGTGGAACGAAATAGTGTATTTGTGATTTTTATTACTATGTCAAGTACTATCAAATTAAGGTACTTGATTAGGGAAGAGCAACTTGCATCTGCAGTTGTAGTAAGTTGGATCAATTAAACCAAGAGCCGAGCCATTTGAAGGTTGGCCCTTGCAAACTTTGTATACGTGATTTCTTCAAAGTCCACAAATGTTGTTGAGTGTTTGAAGGTATATAATACTGTTTGAAGTAGATGCTTAAGTGCGTTGACACCGTTCATTCGGTTTAAGTTCTGACAGTGGAGGGTACTGGATAACGGGAAGGTGTGGATTTGAAGGATCATTTGGACTTATCAAGTGTTTCTGGGAGCTGTGGACGTTTGAAGTGGCTTGAATGAGGATTAGTATCATTGTGATGACGTAGCGGTCTGTTTATCTAGAGTTCATTTGGGGGTCAATTTCCGGAGTTTGTGCTATCCAGATGGGGTAGCAAGATTTTGGAGCAGGGGGTCCCTAGAGGCAGCATTGAGTGTGGCGATGTGTCACAGATGGACGGAACCTGGCGGTTATCCTTCCCGCCTCACTATTGTTTACCTGTGATTCTTTCCTTCTTCCCAACATTCCTTCTCTTACCTCAGTCCATACTGGACACAATGATTCGCTCCTTCTGAGCTTAAATTAATTAAAAACCTACCTAAAGGTTTATTGTTTTATTTGATTTGATGAGTACACTTTGTACTCATCACATTATTGTGTTGGACTGATTTCCGTCTGCCAATTAAAAGTGTTTAAGAGGGTGTGAGTGTGTTGTGTTGTGCATCATTGTATGTGGAGAGGAAGTGCCCGGTGGACCTGTAGTCCCCTTATAGGACATTTTCCTCATCCCTCATCATTCTCATTCATCCCCAGAGGAGGAAGAGTAGTGGGAGGAGTTCTCCACATCGCCCAACAATCTACCTTTGTTGCACTAAGCAGCTGTCCAGCCTAAGGGTCCGAATCTCCCTTCGATACGCAGTCAGGTCATATCCATCTAATACCCTCATATTCCTCACAGTCCAGTTCTGTTTTGAAAACCAATGCAGGAATTTAGTATTGCTGAATGGAACAATATGCATTTTTGCAGAGTTGCTTACAAAGTGTGAATTTAGATAACGATGACCTTAATTATGTTTGGTCTCCAGAAGTAAAGCCATTGACAATGATACAATACACTAAATATTAAAGAATGTTACCCTTAGAGATCTGTTATAGTCTGATATTTTACTCGTGAGTTGTTAATAAGGCTTTAGTTCGTACAGTCTGGATGAGATGAGCCTTGCAGAAGTTATGTGTGAAGATTAAGATTACATTGTCTTATAAATTAGTTCCTGGACGTTTAAAAGCGTTGCTAACTTGATGAGACACCTCGAAGACATCCATGGATATCGGTGTTCAGTAACAAAAGCTACCAGCTAATGCCTCAACTGCTGCTTCATAAAAATCTAAACACTGGATGAGATGATTCAGAATATTTCTAAGTGCTTAATAATATCGCTAAAAATGACAAGTCCAATGAAAATGACTTTGAATCTTTTATTTGAGAGAGAACTTTCGGAGATGTTGCTTGCTCCGCGACCCAGAGAATAATGACAAAATTTTGAAAGATAGTATATTTTCATCGAATCACAAATTAAAATTACTATTAGTTACATCACCATACAGTTCTGAATATACCTAATACAATTCCCCTAAAAAGAGAGTTTTCCTTATCCTATTTACAGCTCGATAACCTATGTAGATACACTTTCAAAACCTTACACACTTGAAGAGCATACATTAAGCTATTTAAATACATTGATTGCAATACCACCGTGCGTCAAATAATACAGAAATAAATTATTTAAATGTTAGAGTTAATGACACGTGTCACGAAATACACAGCCCGTAACTTCTAACACTGGTTACACACACACACTATTGTATCATTTCACAATCGGAAATAACGTGAATTGCTGTAGTGCGTTCTTCATGTCGACTGCTATCTTTTTGTCATGATATGTATGTATGATTAGTCAGACATTAAGAAGAGGATACGGATAAAGCTGAGTAAAAAGCACTGGCCAAAGAGGTTTGAAATTGAAATTGAGAGACAAAGGATATTAAATGAAAACTCATGCTCTTTAAGTTCTTTTCCAGTCTATAGTCAAAGATCCGCCGTACAAGACAGAGTCATAGATAAACCAAGAGGCTTGTATGGATATGATCTGATAAATCCAAATTGAACGTAGATCTTAAAATGGAATTACTCAATTTATTTACTTTTTGTGGATTAAGACAGGGAGGAAAGTTCAGCAGGATGAGTGGTCCACGGAATGTCCGTGCGTTTTCGGGAATCCAAATTCCTCCGCAACGTTCCTTAGCATCTCAAGCGTCTCTTCAGGAAGGGTCCGTTTCCTTGACATAATGTGAAGAAGCTTACATGACGAGGTGTCTGAATTACTGCACATCATGTGAATGCCATGGCTGTCATAGTCAGCAATTACAAACTTGATAACTGTTCCTTTTGAAAATATCGAAGTAATTAACGAAGCAAATACACCATTGGTTTCTAGTGTCCAGACATCAGGTGAACGACTGGCCACAATCCAAGAATATTTTTCGTCTTTCTTGTAGCCTGACTTTCATTGCCTATCACACAAACAATTAAAATTTTTGTTGTATAATTGTGCAGACAGTTTAACCTGAGTGTGGACTCGATAGCTGTCCCCATCTGGCTTAGGATACTCTCGTCACAGACTGTAGATGGAGAATAAGAGGACTCACGCTGGTAATCTTCAACATAGAACCACGTTCCCATGGCCTAAAAAGTAGAAGGTCAGACGCAGGAATCGCGTGAACGTAAAACACGCGTTACCTTTTCGACTTCGAATGCTTTTAAGCCACCCAATTTCCACGTATCAGTATGCACCCCAGAAGTATTCAGGAACCGCGGCTTCTCAGGCTTCAAAGTCAGCATTTGAATCTGCGTCCTCATCTCCTCCAGAGATTGCTTCAAAGTGGCAACCTCATCCCACAGACGTTGATTCTCTGTTGCCAAGTTCTCCAAACGCTTTGAGTCTTTTTTAAAAGATCAGTCGTGTCAGAACGTCTTGGTCTGTCCGGGTTAAAGATGGAGCAATCTTCGAGGTTTGTCCAGCGAGGTTGGTTCTCAGACAAAGTGGAAAATATAAAGATTCGGCTATATATTCGGCTTGAAGTCCTGTCGTTTTTAAATCACGCAATATTTTGCCTTCGCTTGAACGTCTGGACCAAGAAAATAAGCTGATGCGGGTGGCTGTTTTATGTTGAGCATTATAAAACACTACGTAGTCGGGAAAC
>JAQGAB010001403.1:0-16548 GCA_034696565.1 Isotomurus graminis
AATTTACTTCTCTGCTTAAGATTTCTTGAGTCTTGAGTGTTCTGCACTAACGAGTGCAACCGAATCTTAATGTGGCTTAAAACAATATTTTAGCATGTTTGTTTATTCATATTCAGTGTGGATTTGGTTTCATTAGGCTCCACTGCTGGCTAGCGGAGTCTTGTAAAAGTGCTGAGGTTGGTAAGTTGAAAACAACTAAGGTATTTATACGTTTAATTGAAAGGTGACATTTAATTAAGGCTTGTGACTTATTGTGTACAGACCTCAGAAGACATCCAGAGGTGGGATTACTATGCTGGACGAGGATCGTAGCGAAGTGCAAAAGTTGGGTAAAGAAAACGATGGACTGTCTGCCGGAAATTCCCGGCAGGGTTGTCCAGGGGGGGTTGAAGTTCCATCGATTGGAGTTGTTGTGCCTTTAGAAGACGATGGGGGAAGCTCGTTTGACGAGGAAGATGAGCTCAGTGATAGTTCAGAAGGGGGTGATGACGATTCGGGAAGTAAGTCTGATGAAGAAATTGATCCTGACTATGTGGATGAGTTGCTAGAGCAAGGTAAAGACTAAAGTTTTTTTATTAAATCATTAAGTGTTAAGTAAATTGTATGAGATTATTTGTATTGTGTTGATTAAGGATTACCGGAGAGCAAAAGAATCCCCAAAAGAAAGCAAGCTGGAAATAAATTCACTGGGGAAGGGTCAACTCAAGAAGTTGAATATAACGAGAAGGAACTTATCGTTTTGGATGGTAAGTCGTCGATTTAATTTAGTTCTTGGATATAGAATCATGAGTTCATCATCATAATTGATTTATTGGGTGGATTAATTATTAATTGTTGTAAATTTTTATTAGAAAAAGGGAAGAACACCTTCGAGCAACTTCCCGGCGGATGGATAGAAGTAAGGCATTGTAGTGGGATGCCTTTGTACTTAAATCGCCAGACGAGAGTGTGTACAGTATCCAAACCGTACTATTTAGGCCCGGGTTCCGTGCGAGTAAGTCTTCTTTACGCCAGTGCTGATATGGGAGGAGTGTAGTCTGATTGTGCGTTTACTTTTCAATCAGCGACATTCTGTTCCGCTCAGTGCCATTCCATGTCTTGCCTACCGTCGAGCACTTGAAGATGAACGTTGTCCGGAAAAACCAACTGCGGCTGATCCTGGGGATGGTGATACGTCTCAAAGTACCCAGCTTTCCAGCGATGAAGGATCTGTCAGAACTGAGTCTAAGCAATCTAAAACACTACCTGGAAAATGCCCAGCTAACTTAAGTCTCTTGTTGGGAAAACGGAATCATGATGAACCTGAAGAAGGAGAAATTGACTGTGAGCCGCAGCCGAAGAAGGCAACTTTAGACAAGTGCATCGATGACACTGCCATGGATACTTCGAAAGGTGGTGAAGCTACCCAAACGGCAAAAAATGGCAGGGACGTGATTTTGAATGGCAACGCTACCCTGAGTGCATTTCAGTCCAACTTGCCTGTTGGAAGTGTCTTGCCACAAGCCAAGGTTGCGTCAGCTAAAGAAAGCCACTTCTTAAATTCCGTCGCGCCTTCAGAATTACGAAGTTATTGTGAAAAACTCTTCTTGTTCAAAAAAGTAAAATGCAAGAGATTCAAGTAAGTTTATATTCTTAGTGTATTTGCCAGTCATAATAGTGCGTATCATTCATTTTTGTAGAACTTACTCATTTCATGTTATTTTAGGACTTGGAGTGCCAGGCGAAAGCACACAAAGGAGCAGAAACGGCAGCAATTAGAGAGACCTGCTCTACCGGAGTCCGTCAAGCTTATCACCTTCCCTGTGCCTAACGGAAGTAAGCATGTCTGAATTTGCATTTCTTGTTGACATTCGCTAATTTCATGGTTATATGTTAGCCGGAAACACTGAGAGCGGTAAAGGGGGAAGCAAAGAATACATAATGAATCCTCAAGGGAAAAGTCACGTTTGTATTCTGCACGAGTACGTCCAACATGCTCTACGAAAACAGCCCGTTTATGATTACAAAGAAATCGAGAGTGCTGCGACGCCTTACGAAGCTACAGTTGTTATCAACGGTATGCAGTATGGGTGTGGCCTGGGATCAAGTAAGAAAGCTGCTAAATCACAAGCTGCCAAAAACACATTGGAAATTCTCATCCCTCAAATGAAGGAACAGCTAGATGGGTCAAAGAAAACGAACAGCATTGATGAGTACAATATTATGAGCGTAAGTTATTATGCATCCATTTAAATGGCCATAGTTAACTACATCAATTAACTTTGTGCTCATTCTGTTGGTTGTTCTGTAGTATTTTGAGAGATTTTCGCACGACGATATTGCAATCTCACAAGCATGCAAGAGCCTTAGTGAGCCTCCGCCGTACGCTTTGTTGTTAAACTGCTTGCAGAGGTAAGTGTTTGGTTCATGTCAATAAACGAGAACGAGCCCCCGTATCATAGCATAATTTGTGTTTTGTATGTACAGAAACTTTGGCCAAGGAACTACCGATTCTAACGCAGAGTTCAAAATGGTGTCTACTGGTAATCAATCTAATAAATTTCGTATGACAGTTGGAGAGCATATTGTTGAAGTGAATGCACCTAATAAAAAAGATGGAAAGCAGTTAGCCTCGCAACTTATGTTACTGGTTTGTCCATATCTTAATGAAGATTCTATGTGTTTGGGTAAATGGGATTAATTTTGTTTTATATTTTGTGAATTCAGAAACTGCATCCGAATATAACCAATTTTGGTGCATTCATTAAAATGTTTGGAAACAGTTCGATAAAAAGCGTGAAAGAAAAAAAGCAAGAAGAGCAGCAAATCACTACGCTTCAGAGTAAAGCATCGGCTAACTCGCCTAACTGGGCAATACTAAACAAGCTGAAGGAGGAAATGAAGAAACTTGCGCTGGCTGATGCAGAAAAGAAAACCAAGAAATCTTCGTGCAAGGCAACTCCACAGCTCTTCAATATCAAGGTTGAAGGTTCCTCTGCCACGGGATCTGAAGAAACATATCTGAGTGCGTTGAAGACATTGTCGGATGAATCCACGCCTGATAGCTCTGCACCCGCACCTGCAGGGGAGGATATTGTTGTACCTTCTAAATCGGATGCATAAAAGTTTTTGAAGGCTGACTATTGAAGACTAGTTATTATCAATTAAGTTTAGGATTGAGAGCTTCTATTTATTTGTAGCATGTGTAGAGAACTTAAAACCAAAAGAAATAGGCGACTGATGAGTTAAAATGTTTACCTTTTTCTACTGCTTAGTAAGTTATTAGCATTTTAATAAGCTAAACAGCGATTGTTATGATTGTAGATGTAGATATCATAATTTAGTTTCTGCCAGAAATCAACTAGTTAAATCACGATTGTGTACATAACACGAATGAAATTCGACATTATGCTTCTGTCATCACAAAATAAAAAAGACATCACGTTTTAATGTTAAAATTTAACCAAAAATTTGTGACTGAATTTAATTATTATTATCACTAATTCCCAACTGGGCCAAAGCTTGTTTAGTAGGAACCGAATATAAGCTGAAGGAAAGAGGAGCTTTAATGCCTTCGAACGTTGCACTTGCACTATCTTTGTTGACATGAGCTGGTTCAGTGTCATAAAATTTTGCGTTATATTTGCCGTCGACTAAAATCACGGAGCTGCTTCTCGTGCCATAGTCATGACTTGCCGAGTACACACAACGACTACTCAGTTCTGACAGAAGTTCCTCATCTAAACCATCTCCTTGAGAAAACAAGAGTTCGTCAGGCAAATATCTATGCAGGAAAAAGTTTAACATGAATTGCGGGCATTGCAGTCAATTGATTTCACAATATAACATATTGACTGATCTCTTACTTTGTCTTGCATCCAAGCATTTTTAGGAGATTATCCACCAACAACTTTTCAGTCTGTACTGTTCTGAATTGTTTGACAATCGAAGTAAATTCTTGCTCGCCTGCAGACACCTTCTTGAAAGGAGTTGTAAAAGGGCTATTCCCAAAGCTAAATATTCCATTGTTGCCTAGACACACTGGAGTGTTGTCCGCAGTGTCATTCGTGAAGTACGAAATTTCAGGACCGTTGTGTTTCCTATGGATAAAAATGCGTGTTCTCATGAGGCAATTAAGATTAATGATAGTCGGATGACTGACGCTTGCTTACGTAACATCAATAGTGACCATGGTGTACGGCAAATACAAGGATGGTTCTTGGGCCAATGTCTGAAGGTAAGTGATTCCAGTATTCGGGGATAGTAAAAATTTATTCACAAGGAATCCTCTGCCCAGAAAGCCACTCGTACTAAGATCAGGATGGTGGAGAATATTTAAAACCGCACCGATCTTCCCTGATTGTGAAATTGCCATCCACGTTCCACCTACTTTTCCAGGTGCATAGTCTCTCCCTACACAACCAAATCTTTCATTGAGCCAGACGTTCATTTACTTCATGGAATTGACAGTTTTCCCTTCTTACCTCCAATTACTGCAGGCATTTTGTGCTTGTTCCAGTAATGTGCCGGTTCAGTTGGTCTACTAAAATATTCATCTCGGTTGGATGCACATATCAATTTAAACTCGTCTGGGCCAGCTTGGTGGTTAACATAGCAGAATAGAATGCACATTATAGGACCGGATGATAGCGTCCGACACTAAAATAAACAAACGACTTCAGTTAACAGTTAAACTCTGGCAAATCGGACCGCCGGACCCATCGGCCATCCTTGTTTTTGTTTAACATTTAACATTACACCAACTGATACGCACTACGCATGCAGCATTATTAAGCATGACTTACTGAAACCACCAGAGACTAGTATTCAATATATTTGGTTCCATTAAGCATTTCCATGAAAAAATAACAAAACTAAGCAAGCACTCTGCAAATCATTAAAATACCAGCCCAGTCCTACTAGTTAGGTTCTACAATATTATAAATGCCGATGCCAATTTCAATTATCCTTAAAGCTCTGTCATATTCATTTCATAATAATATAAAATAGCATCAAGTATCTACAGTATTCTACAGCCTAAATCATAAGCCAATTAAGTCCACAGTAACAAAGGAATCATGAATGAAAGGAAAAATGAATTTTTTTTAAACGCAAGTGTTAACGCTAAGCGTGTATTAAGCATAGAAGCCAACTGCACGCGGTTTGATTGAACCGGGTGACAGTTCTCGTCACTACAGACAAACAAAAATTAATAAAAGAGAGAACTTCCAGTTTACGTACGCAGTGACCTTGGGACCTGAACTGCTTTGATGTGCACGTGGTGAAGGGACGTAGACGTGAGGAATGCGGCGTGTGGTCGTGACAGGAGTGGGGGTGGTTAGTCCTCTAGGTTGTGGGTCAGAGGTTGTGTGGGAACGAATAGCACGTGGACTCTCTGGCATTCGGTCGCTTACTGAACCCGACTACCTCAAGCTTCCATGTCGAATAGCTGGAGTCGTCCCGCCAAAATCTACCGATGAGAAAGGTACGCTTGGCTGTCTCACGTTGCCCCTATTTCATTGTTGTGTGTCTCTCGTTGCAGGTGGAATCTGTCTCAGCGACACTTTCTCGGAGGCCGAGCGACGATGTTCTTCCAAAGGTATTCTGTACTCGCTGATCGCTGCTAAAGAGGCCATCACGAGGAGTGGATTGGTCAAAAACAGTCCAAGTCAAGAACGATTGGAAAGGATTGGAGTGGCCGTAGGTATGGGCATGACTGACCTCCAAGATGTTCTTGATACTGGAAAGACTCTTGCTGAGAAGGGATACTCAAGGGTTTCCCCGTACTTTATTCCAAGGATTCTTCCGAACCTTGCTGCGGGGCAGATTAGCATTAAGTACGGGTTTCAGGTGATTCCTTAGACTTTTCGGGAAGTGTTGGGAATGGGGTTAATTGGGATTTTGTAATTTGCAGGGACCTAATCATTGTGCGTCAACGGCTTGTGCAACTGGAGCACATGCGATAGGAGATGCGTTTAATCTTATAAGAAGTGACGTGGTTGATGTCATGGTTTGTGGAGGAACAGAGTCGTCCATTAATCCACTGACAATTGCTGCTTTCTCAAGACTTAGAGCTTTATCCACGAAGTTTAATGAGGCTCCAGAGAAAGCATCAAGACCATTTGATAAGGAAAGGGATGGATTTGTGATGGCTGAAGGTGCTGGGGTTCTCATATTGGAGTCTCTCGAGTCTGCACAAGAACGAGGAGCTCCTATTTACGGAGAAATTTTGGGATATGGTCTGTCTGGGGATGGTCATCATCTTACAGCCGCAAGGGAAGATGGACATGGAGCGTTCAGAGCGATGCAACAAGCTCTTAAAGCAGCGAAACTTAAATGTGCAGATGTATCTTATGTGAATTGTCACGCAACGTCAACTCCTATTGGGGATAAGGCGGAGGTTACAGCACTAAGGAAATTGTTCGAGTCACAAGATGTAAGTAATGATCATTTAAAATCGTATGGTTAAGAGTGCTGGCTAATTTGGCCTTAATTATCATAGCTTGGAGGCGTGCCAATATCTTCAACTAAAGGAAGCCACGGCCATTTACTCGGGGCTGCTGGAGCGGTTGAAATGGCGATTATTCTTCAAGGTCTTCAACACAATATGTTCCCCCCGTGTGTTGATATCCCTCAGGTTGACGAAGATTTCCAAGGATTGAACATAGTTTTCCCAGGGAATAGCAACAGCAAGGCGATTTCAAGAAGAGATGATGGAGCAGTTATAGTGATAAAGAACTCGTTTGGCTTCGGTGGAACAAATGCTAGCTTATGTTTTAGCCATAAATTGTTGTGATGAGTGAAAAACATACATGGAGATCCAGAATGTGCATTTAAATTGAACTAGTACAACATATTATTCATTTGTTACCGTTATCCTTAAATAAAACAAAAATGCTCAAATTGTAAATTAATCCAGGAAGTGATTAACGGCCTTTCCTCGGTTGTTTAAATCCTTTGTTTGCTTTCTTTCCCTTATTAGATTTCGTCATTGATTTCAGCTTACGAAGATCTTTCTTCATTCTGGGATCCACAACACGGATAGGACCCTTAACTCCTGCTGGGCGCTTAACTCGTTTTGCACTCGTGTGTTTTTTCGCAACGACATAAGTCACCTCCTTCTTTTTAGTCTGCTTGGCTTTCTTGTACAGTCTAAAAGATAATTAACAGGTTAAACGAACGTATCATACACCTAATATAATATTTACGAACTTACTGCTTAATCTGGCTTGCTTTCTCATTGTCCGTCAACTCTCCTTTATCCAAAATAGCTTCGGCTTTCTTCTTGGCCTTCTCCATCTTCTTGAATGTTCGCTTCTTCTTCCTCGCCTTCGCTTCAACTACTTTCTTAATGGAACGTGAGTTTATTTCCTATGAAACCAAACAAGCATAAATTATCAACAAACGCACATTACTGATGTACTACCAGTTATCGTAATGAGAATTATAAGCAAAAAATTAAGTGTACATGACTTAAAATTAGATAGAATAAAACGCATCTGGGTGTCCCAACATACCTTAAGATTATTTCTGAATTCAGCAACTAAACTGTCTGGAACCGGAAGTTCTTTCTTCATATGCTTCTTTTCATCTTCAACAAACCAATCAGGTAGGTTAGTGTCATTGAAAGTATACTTGTTCCAGCCTTCATCCATCATGTCTCGTTTGCTTTTTTGCGATTGTACCATCACTGTAGCGAGAGCTAGACCTTCAACATCTAGTTTTTTCTTTTTTTCTGCAATGCATATTAATAAAAACAATTTAGACACAAGGAAAATAAACAGTGTGAGGCACGAACTTACTGGTAGCCACAGGATCACTAACTACGTCTAAATCGTCCTTTTTTCGTTTTTTAGTCTCCTTCTTGTCTGCAGCATCTTTAGTACTTCTCTTAACCTTCTCCAATTCAGTAGCTTTCTTTACAGCAAGTTCTCTTTCAAACCCAGGAACCTGGGCTCCCTTCTCGATGTAAGATTCAGCTAATTTATTAATCTCGAAATCTTCTCCACCAAGTTCCCCCAGTTCTTTGAAGATGTCCTATGATAAAAGTCCATGTTACAAAATTCAAGATCTTACGGAAGATGACATGTTGCGTGCATCGCTTACCTTTTCAAACCACTTCTGAGCTTTCCGCAGCCGTTTCACATTTTTATCACTAGGATCTAAATCCATTACAAGAGGAGCAGTCTCTTCTTCGTCCAAGGCATCTAAATCAACTTCATCGTCCCCTAAACTTTCTTCATCCTCATCAATTCCTAATCCTTTTTTAAGATCGACCTCTTCTTCACTTTCATCAGACTTTTCTTCCTCCTCTTCGTCTCGCTTCATATAGAACTTTCCACTTTTGTCCAAAATTTCTTCTGATTTATCGTAGTGAACAACTTTACGCTTCCTCTTCTCTTCATAAAATTCCATCTCTTCGTCCTCGTCCATTTCAGTCGATTCAATTTCAGGCATTTCAGGATTAACTGAAACTTTCTCCAGGTCTTTCATAGTCTTCATAACTTTAAGAGTAAACAGAGAGTCTTCAGTGGTGTCCGTTGGACCTGCGTCGCCGGGAATGATCATATCCAAACTGGTCTTCTCTTGAATCTTTTTGACTTCCTTTAGCAACTTCTTTCGTTTACGTTTTTCGTCTCGTTTTTCACCGTCCTTGATGGATTCTAATGCTTCTTCTAACTTTGCTTCCGTGTCACTTTCTTCTTCTTGAATTTCTTGCACTTCAGATACAGCCACAGCTCCATTTTCAGGTTTTTCTTTCAACTTCATGAATTGATCCCACTTATCCCTGCAAAGACAAAGATCATATTAGCAAAGTCTTCCGAACAGTTTATCACACCAGTCTCTCCATTACCTGAGGTCTTTTCTCCAGATTACCAATGCCTTTATTTCCTTCTTTCCCAAGACTTTCACATCCCGACAGTAGTCCTTAATATCCTCTGTGGTTTTGGGACTTTGTTGAATCCATTCTTGATCAATGGTAATCTGTTCAAATTTTGTATCCAGTTAATAGAGAACGCTTATCCTCCTAACTCTACGTCTATGAAGCACAATAGATTATTATTATCTAACCTCGGAGGTGTTTGCCAGCAACTCCACATGATCCGAGCTCTGTATAAATTCACTAGCCGTGATAGGCTTGTACAGAAGTGTTTCTCCCTCAGGATATCCTTCAGGCTTTTTCTTCTTGCTGCAAAATTACAAGATACATTTTAATAAAGAAACTCCTTCAAATCAAGAAAAACCCATTAAGATTTTAAAGCCTCACCCAACTTCCTGCAATAACTGCTGCAACTGTTTCTTGTTTTGTGGCAAATCAACATCTTCAAAAGCATGTTTAGGATCCAAAAACTTGGGATCAATAGTACTGGGAGCCAAGTACCCTTTGCACACGACGAATATTTCAGCCGACTCATTCCTACTGGCAGCAGGTTTCGTCGAGAAAACATGCCTGAAGAGTTGCTGAAGCACCCAAATCAGTGAATTATAATCTTTGGACCTAAAAACCTTAGTCACAAAGTATCCCCCTTGTCTCAACAGTTCCGTAGCCAACTTGAGAGCACTAAGGGTCAAGACATTCTGTTGATAAGCATCTTGAATCCAATTCTGTCCAACATTGGGCGCTCCATCATGCAAAACCACATCCGCCTTCCACGTCTTCATTTCCTTCTTGAGCATCTGGAGACACTTGGGTGTGGTGATATCCTCCGTAATACTAATGCACCCAGCAATAGATCTAATCGGGAACAAGTCCACCCCAATCACAACACTGGACACGGGCATATTCTGCACCGCGACTTGCATCCATCCTCCCGGCGCTGCGCAGAGATCCACAAGGACTCGCGACTTTTGAAGAAATTCGAATTTCCTATTCAACTGAAGAAGTTTGAAAGCCGCACGGGAACGGAAGCCTAAAAAGAAAAAAAGCATCAGCAACGGTGGCCACCCCCACTTTTCATTTAACGACTTAACGTCCACTCACCCGTCTCCTTCGCCAAATGGTAAAACTTGTCCTTCCGCTGCTTCCCTACTTTCGTCTTCTTCCCCATCGTTCCTCACGCCTTTTGACCTTTGTGCTTACAAAAATAAGTGTTTTTCAAAGAACAGCCAAGTTGGAAACAAATAGTGTTCAGTGCTGGAGCTCAGTCTCTCCACGAGGAAAAGAACCGCATGTGCCTCAAAGTTTAAAGAAGAGTCACGTGATGGGTTTTTGTATGTTGAGAGCCCGCGGAACTGTTCTGGTGATTTAAACTCAATGGCTGAGACTTCTGATGGAAGACACTACCCAAATAAAAAAGTAAATAGCAGCAGACTTGGCAAAACTGTGTGTCAGTGTGTATCATGTGTAGTGGTGGTGGTGGTCTACTGATATGGGAGACGACTTGTTCGTGAGTAGGACAGCAAGTTAAGAATTTATGACTAAAAATACATTTCACAATCACATACACAATCATCTTGTGGTATATGGCGAGAGAACCATCTTAATCATCTTCTAAAAGAGCGTAAGTAAAAATATTAATGTGTTAATTTCTGCTTAGCTAGTTTATTGTGTGACGTCTGAAGATTTTGGTTGAGTGGGTGGGTGAATAATAGGTTTTGTATTTGTTGTGGTGACTGGGGTGTGTAGTAAAGAGATGTTTGATTGTGTGCAGGAATTATTCATGTGGTGATTTAAAACGAGACACAAAAAGGGTGAGGATTCGTTTGAAGGGTGAAGAAATAAGAAGAGTCGTCGGGATGACGTTAATACATTTCTGTGAAAAGAAGTGATGCATAAAGAAAGAAGGACGAAGCCAAGAATTTCACGGAGGAGGAAGACTTTTACTTAAAAGTTGCTTGTGAGTAATAATAATGGAGTGTGGTGGTATTAAAAAGGTTTTAAAAGGAGTTTGTTAATTGCCTTTGTGTTTATTAAAGGTTAGAAAGTGCGTGTGAAGTTTTCTAAGGAACGTGCGATGGCGAGGGACGAAAATGACGATGTACTGCCGGATCAGGACGCTGCCAAGGAGTTTTATGCCAAGTATGAGCCAAAAGAAGTTTTGGGAAGGTGAGGAAAATTAAGGGGTAAAGAAGGGTACATAGTTGGTTTTGGATTTGGAGGTTAAAAAGGGTATAATTGTGGGTTTGCAGGGGAGTTAGTTCGACGGTGAGGAGATGCATTGAAAAGGAAACTGGAAGAGAATTCGCTGCCAAAATAATCGACCTGAGCAATGAGGATACGAATACTCAAAGTATACGTGAATCTACTTTGAGTGAAGTTCATATTCTTCGGATGGTTGCTGGACATCCTCATATAAGTATGGTGGACTACTTTATGCTATTTCAGTGTTGAAAGTTAAAGGCTATTTTTAGTGTGGTTTTTATTTGCAGTTGAACTTCATGACGTATTTGAATCTCATACTTTTATATTCTTGGTTTTCGAGTTGTGTCGGAACGGGGAATTATTTGACTATTTAACAAATGTGGTGACTCTATCAGAAAAGAAAACGAGGTGAGAAATGGAATCTTTGGTGGGTTGTCATGAATTGCTGTTAACTTTTGTACTTTCGTAGGTACATAATGAAACAACTTTTTGACGCGCTACACTTTGTCCACGACAAGAATATTGTGCATCGAGACTTGAAACCTGAAAATGTTTTGTTGGATGACAATTTCAACGTTAAGCTGACTGATTTTGGATTCGCGAAGATTTTGCAGCCAGGAGAAAAATTATTTGGTATGTTAGGCTGCATATATTTGAGTCAGAATGCGAGAGTGAGTAGTTTGTAGGGAAGTAGTGAAGCTATTGAAAAGATTGTAGTTCAAACATGTCGGTAATATTCATGAGTTGTGGTTGCATCCTATTGTTGCTAGATTTATGTGGCACTCCGGGTTACTTAGCTCCTGAAATGCTACGATGCAACATGTTTGAAAGTGACGACGGATATGGGCAGAAAGTTGACATGTACGTTAAATCGACTCTTCAGTTTCGTGTGATTCTGATAGTTGCCTTTTTATTATCTGTTTTGCACGTTACTTACAACCTGTCCTGTCACACGTGTCTTCGATGTTGTCCACTAACCAATTTCCGATGACGCAGAGGTTTGCGGGACTCCTGGTTATCTGGCTCCTGAGCTGTTGAAAGCAGCAATGTATGAAGATGCTGTTGGATATGACCACTCCGTAGATCTGTTAGTTATTAACAGTATTCGTTGCTTATAGTTTAAATGTATTGGTATGACTAGAATACGAACGAAATTCTGATGTTCTGTTTCTCGGTAGGTGGGCTTGCGGGGTCATCATGTACACTTTGTAAGTCTTTGATTGTATATTACGTCTGTCGCTTGATTCTCGGATAATCAATAAGCGTTTTAAAATTGTAGATTAGTTGGATGTCCTCCGTTTTGGAATCGGAAACAAATGATAATGTTGCGAAATATTATGGAAGGAAAGTATTCTTTCGATACTCCCGAATGGGATTGTATAACAGGTACCACTGAAACTTTGACACGACCCTACAATATTGTTCAATTGATTCGCTACAACCGCTAACAAATCACTTACAGAAGCTCCTAAAGACTTAATCCGAAAGCTGCTAGTTGTAGACCCATCGAAGCGGTTTAGCATTGACGAAGTTGTGCGGCATGAGTTTTTCCACGCAGTGGTAAGTTTATTCAGAACCAAGATTGTATTATTGAATTTTGATAACACTTCCTGCTTGTATAACTTGTTTGCAGCACTGCGAAACCAAAAAGTTTAACGCAAGAAAATCCTTTCGGCTCGCGATACTTTGTGTCAGATGTTTGGTCAGAATCATAAGACTTAAAAAAACCCCAGAACCTTTGTCTATAGGTACGGCTGGCATGGACCCGTACAGAATAAAAGCGTTTCGCAAAGTAAGCTTAAAACACATTATCGTACTTAAACTTCTTGAAACATCAAATGTACTCATTATATTTTGGGATTTCAGGTAATCGACAATTGTGCTTTCCGAGTGTATGGCCATTGGGTTAAGAAGGGCGATTGTCAAAATCGAGCAGCTCTGTTTGAAAATGTACCTAAAACAGAACTGAAGTGTCTGTACGTTAGTAACTTAAATAGATTGTGATTAATCAGCGCAATAGTCATGAATGAAAATGTGAAAGTGAGAAATGTCCGTTTTCATTTCCTACTTCTGTAACTTTTTGTTTTTAAAACATTTGTACGGATATGCAGTAACTTCTTTAGTGAATATTCTCACTCAGCTAGTTTAGCTTTGAATGCTGTAAACCTAACTGTGACTTTCCTGTCAACGGGTTTGTAGAAAAACTGTTGAAGTCATACATTGTGATCTGCAAGTACACACTGGTAGTTATTAAGTAGACGTATGATCTTTTCTCTTGTTTAGTCTGAACGAACGGGTTGAATAACTGTAAATGAAGTCGAATGTATTGGTTTAGCACATTTGCTTTACTACCACAGTCAACAGTCTGCCAAGCGCAATTAATTTAAAAACTTTCACTATAGACGAATAAACCACAAATCCAGAACCAAAATTACGTCTCGTCAAAATTGATTCACATGTTATAAATGGTTAAAATTTGCTTTATTGTGTAGTGTCTAGTTATCTCATGACAATAATGGGTACAAAATATTTCAAGTTGGACTTAATGCAGTAACATTACACTTATTAATATCTAGGAGGAAACTATCTCATATATGCATTTGGCACGCATGAAGCGTAGCAGGTATTTAATGGTCCCAAGATCACCAGCGGCTGTTTCTACTTTTACTTAAGCGATACAAAATTACTAACTAGGCTTGGCTTAGCATTTTACCTGAAATTCAAATTTTGAAATAACCAGAAACAAAACAAAACATCGTAAACCTGGTTCATAATAACAACATCATCGTAAGCAGGTGCGTAAACTAAAGAATGTTATAAACGTAGGGAGCTATGACTTAACTATTAAGCTTCACATACAAATACAATATACAATGTTAGTAAGTTTCCACACATCGCCATACTAAGGAGCAATTACCTCAGTGACAGAAATCATTTAATTACACGAGAGAATGAACTTAAATGAAGATATATCGAGCACCATCACTGCAGCTGCACGCAGCGTCTGAAGACACATGCTGCCATTTGCCATGACAAGCAGGTTCCCTGAGACTTGAAAATCGAGTGGATATGCCGTTGTCACTTCCAGTACCGGCACACTCGTAGTTTGCATATCCTCGTTGGGCTGCAGTGTCGCATCTCACGCAAACTCGACTACCTAAATACATTCCAAAGTCTCAAACATCATTCCAGAGACTTAAATGATGAAGGACATGTCATTTAATCCTTCATGATTTCCTGTTCAGCTTTTTAATTCATCACTCTTGTGTCAACGTGTATTACAATACAAGATTAAGTAAAAAGGTATTTATACTCATTCATTATTCTTTTGTAGTTCTCATCCGTACATTGAATGAGTGAGAATTTCCTCACAAGAAGATGTTTAATTGTGGCTGACTAAAGCCTAATTAAAAAACTTGTAGGAAGACTCAGAGAGTACAAAGATTAAGTAGCCGAGACAAAAAATGAAAGAGAGGACCAACGAAGGCGTTACCTTCTCTGAGGGAGATGAAGCTCTCAAGGGATTTACACGCTCGAGTTGTTCGGACAACTTCAAATTCCACGCAGTACCTTAAAACAAAATGAGAAAAGAAAGTGCTTATTCATGCAGGAAAAAAATCAGGGCTGGTCTTCAATCTGATGGATCACTTTCAAGTTTCAATTCAACCCTTATACGGTCGAAAAATTACAAGGAAGCCGTATGGTATTCATGCATTCATCTGTGAGAGTTTTAAGTAACGTCGTCTCATTATTCTTCGTTGATGCAATCGGAATATCGGTAAATTGAAAACACCTGCAGTAGTCTTCAATCTCGTGCTTGAACAGCTTGTCAGAATAGAATTATTTCGTAAAGTTAACATTGAGTCACTCAACAACGCCTGAACAACAAAGACAAGATCACATTTCATGCGTCTCACACAAAACTAAAATCGTCCCTTCTCGTCTTCTTCCTTAAAAGTAACTCTCAAGGCATTTCATAAATCCTATTCACAGGAACAGTTTTCATCAATAATTCAAAAGGGAGGACACGATGAACCATTTGGGTATTAATGTACGACTAAAAAGGTTTCATAAGATTATCCACAATGACAAGTGTCAGCTTTAAGGAATCAATGTTCAACCTGACCTTCGTTAATTTCAGGTGCATTGAGTATTTGTATACGAATAACATTCCACTCTCTCAAGTATTCGTTGATGATTAGATACTTTTGGTCAGATGGTTAGTAATTTACATTCAATTCAAATCAGTTCCTCTGCTGTATAAAAAAGAAAAGGAGTAAGGAGAATTGTCTTACGGCTTTGCTCGTTCCTTTGCTGGGTTCTTTGGATAGCGAAGTCTAAGATTTCGAGTGATGTCACTGCTTTCATTTCGTTTCCGTTTGTCGCTGAACTCAATGGGGAGAATTGTAGCCATGTCTGTCAAAGAAACCGTAGAGAAGTATTGAAACATTAAGCACATTTTGTACCTCATTTCTTTCAACGAAAAGAGATAAAAGAGTTAAGGAGTAAAGTGTATTTGAGTACTTAAGGCTTCTCGTGACAAGATATGACTCACGAGTCTACGACTGCAACATGAAATTAGATTGGAGAGAATATTTACGGTTCCCTGAGATATTAGGTAACAACATGACAAGCAATAATAAGGGGAGTGAACACTCAAATCAATCATACACTGTGAGTGATGAGCAACTTTTGCTCAGGGCGAAAAAGTCTCACGGAAGAATTCTCCGGTTGAAAATAGATTCCCTACACATTTTAACTGGAAGATACTTCATCTTCATCCCAAACAAATAAGTATTTCATAAACAGCTAATTTAGTTGAAATTGCTTTCTTCTGAATGAAATGTAGCCATATGCCCGTGAGACTCAGAGCGTGATGATGGTTGTCTAAACAGTCTGAGGAGGAAAAGTAAGACAGGAGATTAAGATGCATAGGAGGAATGAGGAAGAAGATCCGAAAAGATGAAAGAAACTACACGGTGCTTAAGTTGTTGTTGACTTCATCCTTCATCTGGAATTACCTTCTGTCAGGGGGTTTTTAATCCTGTGGTTTTGGCAGTTTGTTCCACGACATCCTCGTTTCTGTACTAATGATGGACACGACTTTCCCCCGTTCCGAGGTTCCCGTTCAATAGTTCGAGTGCGAATCATTGTTCCCAGGCCACATTCCGTGTCGCAGGATGACCACAATCCCCAGTTACTTACTGTGCAATCAGCGACTTTAAAATTACAATAAAAAACGTACATCAGAGATTGTAGTTCATGCCGGCTTATCATCCGACTTCTTGTGCATCGCTAACCATCAAAGATAAAAACTGTCGGGGTAAAGATGGATGTGTGAATTTCTATACAATTACATGAAGTCTGGATAACAAGCAAGATTCTTAACTTGTGAGTAGATTAGAGTTTAAGAGGATTCATGTGAAGAATTCATCGTGTTTTTAGTCTACACTTCCAGCAGATGTTTCAAGTGATGCGTAATCATT
>JAQGAB010001404.1:0-16543 GCA_034696565.1 Isotomurus graminis
TTTTTAATTCACACGAGTTGGTCTTTAGATTTGCTTATGTGTGCAGACAGATTGTGTCGAAAAATAGAGAAACATATAGCAGGCCTTCGTACAAACATATTCAATAGAGGGACTAGGAGGAATGAGAAATCTAAATAGAATTCTGTTTGGAACAGCAACATCCCCGTGTATGTGTGTGTTGTATAAGAATAATATGTTATGCCCAAAACTTTATGAAAAAGGTTGACACAAGCAAACCTTTCTATCTTCTTCGCAGTTGAATTGTTTTGAAAAAGCGGAAATATGTGATATTAGAATATTAGAAAACATATATACGCTCCAATATTCTCCTAACCTTGTGCCTTGAGTATGAACTCAATATTGTATATTCTTGCCATCTTGTTTGAACGGTGAGCATAAGGAAATGAGAAAAATTATTGACACTATCAGTCACTCCGCTTGACAAGGGTTGAAGCAAATATGCGTTTCGCACGTACAAAAACCCGAGATGATTGAGAATTCTCAGAACTTCTGGGAAGTAAATACATAACATAGGATTCCATAAGTAAACAGATGTATAGAGTTCCGTGAGAATTTTTGACAGGATGAACATGAAAATCTATCTTCTCAAGTGTCACAAACTCCAATCATAAAAGTGATCAAGCGACACTTCTTAGACTTCTGGAAGGAGAAATGGATCTCGCGGTAGGAATTCTTGGACATCTCTACCCTTTTTTCTCTTTCATGTCACTCATGTAAATATTTAGATGTTGTCTTTCTATAAAACTTACGAAGAATAAATATTTCTGAAGAATTTTTATCAGGGCTTCCCCATTTCGTACTATCCTTGAGAGAAAGTAGAACACAATTTCTTATGCTTTCGAGGATTGTTGTATGCTAAGAAGCATATCGTGATTCTCAAGAAAAACTCTGGGGAACAAGGTTGTCGGAACTCATCTGTGGAAGTGAAGAAAAAAAAGTTCCATGTGTCTTTATGTGAAACGTTGAACGTGATACTTTAAGTGAATACATTTCTTGTTTTTTAAATTATATTTCTGTAGAAAACAAACTTGATTGCATTTTATTCACTTGAAAAGTTGAAACATATTATGGGGAAAGATGAAAGTGATATTTACTAGTGGACATTAGTTTTCACACAACGTTGTACTTTGTTTTAGGAAAATATTTTTTTAACAGAACTATTTTTGTAGGAAATCTGTCCCCTGATATACACGGATTGGCTTGATCCTCTCTATTCACCAGAGGATGAAATACTTCCTTTCTGTCAGTAGAAATAACATGAGTATGACAGATAAAGTGGTGTATAGGCTTCTTCTACTGACAGCTTCTAAAAGTTAGAGAAATGCGATGCATATAGTTCAGTTCCACGGCAAGATCTCATTGGACTCAAGAGTCGATTCTTTTCGATACGATTCGCAGGTTCTTTATTTTGACTAATAATTTGAAGCGTAATTTAGAAATCTTATACTTGATCATCTGCGCATTTATGCAGTGAATTGTGGATCTTTATCAAACATAAGAAACCCTTATTAAGGAGTGAAACTCCTTTATGGGTTTTAAACAAAAATCCATTGTGATCAATACATTTCCACCATAATCTGATGAATTCACATCAACTCTGTTGTTGTTCTCCAAGATTCCAACCATGCTGTATTGTGTTCTCCTTAACCAGCCACAACTATCTCACAGTAAAAAGAATTGTGTGAAGCTCAAAAGAAGTAAGAATTCGAAATATCTGACTAAATCCAGGAGAAACACTCTCATAGCGAAAAGAGAAAGTATAAGCACGTTTCCCAGCTCACTATATAGACGTGAGAGAAGGAATTCTTGGCAAAAAATTCACAAATACAATAGAATTGTGTACTTCCGAGTGTACACAAGGGACTTGTCTGATAGTACTTCATTTCTACGCTAACAAAGGCTTGTATTCAAGTACTTGATCTCATTCTTCCCTTCATTCCTTCGGTTTTTGTTCATTTTACAACGCCTTCTCCGAAGACTCATCAACCACACGAAAGACAACTTTATTGCATTTGTTCTTGTTATGAGTCTGCTCTACAAATTGTGCATCGCACAGTCGACAAGGATATTGTTTACTATTCGTGGGTAGTTCAATTCGTATTTACATCAACTTTCCATGAAACTCAAACTAAAAGTAGCAAAGTTTGTGTATCCTTTACGTAGCATGAATATACAACAAAATCCTTGTTAAGGTAAGGAATCTGGAATGACTAGAGTCCAGATGAGAACCGTATGTTTTCCCATAATCATGAATAATCAAAAGTAGTGCCTAATTGTACAAATAGACGGTAGACTAACTACTAAAATTATAGTTAATTCATTGAACAGAAGAGGAGCTCATCCTTTATTAATTTTTTCTGTTAATGAGCAATCCAACCTTGAAAAATGGGCAAAACTCTAGTCACTATTCCAGTATAATGATTATTCCAACTTTCTCTTTTCAGTATGTAATACAAAGGGTTTACGTACTTAAAAACTTTAGTAAATAAATAAAACTATCCGTTTGACTCCCGAGGAAATAGAAATCTCATTGTGCTCACACCCTGGTACCTTTACACATCAGAAGCCTGACATAAACAACATGCACACGCGAAGAAGTTTCTACGACTTATATTTATTAATATTCAGTAATTACTTCAGTTTCCTCTTTCCAAATTGTGAGCAGTTTGAACTTTCAAATGAATTATGAGTTTCAGCTGTTACCCAATACTAATACAAATGTTTATTGTGATCACTGTGTCTTTGAAAGCTTTGTGCTCTGTAGACAACAATTCCATTATTAATCTTTTGCCTTCCTACGTTGCTACCTCAAAACCCTTAGAGGCTTTCAGATACCGTATTAATCTATTGTTCTATGATTACTCGAGGTGTGAAATTCGTAGAGAAAAGGAACCCTAGTGAGAAGTATTACGCTTGAGAGTTGAAGCCTTTCTTTGGCTCTCTACATATCCAACTTCCAGCTTACTATTTTTCTAGTTTAACTCAAGTTTTCTTCAAACTCCGGTTATCTCCTATAGGTCGCTATATATTCTGAGATACATTTGCAGCCAGGGCAAAAATGAAGAGAACTCGAACTTATCAAGTTTTGTTAGTCCGTATTAGCTGTGCAAGCAGAAATGGAAAGCAAAAGAATAAAAGCAGGTCTGTATTTAACTACACACACTGCAAAATATATTTTGCCAAAATCACTGGGAACCACTTCAACGATTTCCACAAAGAGACAGTAAAACAACCTTCTTTGAAGTTAAAACACATATATGTTGTCTGCATGTATATAAATGTACAATGAGATCGCATGCAAAGAATGGAACATGTGATAGAATAACTTATTTGGCGAGAATATGGGTTGGAATTGACACTGGAACTCCAGTGCAAACTGGATCTTTTGTTTTACGGCCCATTCTCTTAAATATACCACACGTACCTTTGCCTCATATAAAAAATAAAAGTAAGGAAGATATACAATGAAGTAAAAGAATAGATCCATCCCAGGGTTATTTATTCAGTGAGACGATATCCTTGATAATGCAAACAGACGGATATCATTCTCACCCACACATGTCTTAAGTACTCCGTGGGAGAAACCAGTTCCCGTTATTAATGTGTACGGAAAAGAAAGTCACATAGTTTCGTATATATTCTCTGTCTACACAAAATGGTCCCTCATTTCCATTCTAATGTTCTTGGAAAACCGTGAGAATGAGGCTCAAAAATAGGAAGGAACGAAGAAACTGTCTCTTTCTGCTGTTTCAAAATTGTAGAACACTCCTTCACACAATCCTAGATACAGGAGAAGTAGTACTTTCTCTCTCCTCAGGATTTTAAGCGTCTAGTAAGTACGGCAATTTCGTGGGCTCCAGGCACCAGGGATTTCATAAGTAAATACATTTCCTCGAAAAAACTTGAGAGAGAATAGGAGATCAGGTAAAAGTCACATTTAGCCATTCATCAATGTATGCGATGTACTCCATCAGTAAGGTCATGAATGTGTACTTTACGAAAACTGTCTTTTGAAAAAAAACAGTGTGTATATGTGCTGGGAGTAGTAGCATTAGTGTATGACTTAACAAACATTAGGAAAGATATTTACAATTATAATGGAAAGACAGATCCTCTTTCGTAGAAGACATGAGTCCTCTGCCTCTTCACTTCTTGAAGAACTTCTATATCGACCCCGCTTCCCATAAATCATCCTCCTCATCCATCCACATTTCATTTTGGGAGAAAGCAGCAGACCTTTGCTCAAATCGAGTGCTTTCTCTTCAACTTGGCAAGCATTCTGCTCATCATGAAGGATATTAAAGTTGCATTCATTCCAAAGACCGTATCTCTTTCTCTTGTTCGGTCCCTCTCAATTTCTCTTAGTTCACATTTCCTTATCACATGAAGAAACTTTCCAAGTCTTTCCAACTTTCTTCTAATAGCCTAATAGTCTTCTTGTGATGTTAACCTAATCAATAACCCCATCACCTTTCTCCAGACAATCCAATATCCATATCACTACCAAACTCACCATGTTTCTCAAGATTCGCCAAGTATTCCACTCAGCACAAAATCTTTGGCAATTTTGTACACAGACGAAAGGCGAAATGGCCGTCTTTCTCTTTGAAATTACTTCCTATATAATATTATAAACTTTTACTGGATATATTCCTCTCACAATCCACCTGATCACAGCACATCTCCTTCCAATATTTTTTCTTAGTCTCTTCCTTCGTCTCTTAAGCAAATCAACTTTCTCGCTTTCATGTGCACATACTGAAGAGGAATATGTGTATGCGTGAGAGTTAAGCACGAGAGTTACTCTTACACGTTTAGTGATGGCTGGTAGTTTCAATAAAAAGAGAAAGTAATAAAAATTCAAATCTCCTCCTTTAGAAAACCTCTCGTTGAAATCTCTTACCTGATCCTGGAATGGAAGTGTAAGCAACTCTCATGCCATCAAATCTTTCAGCACTTCTGGCTCTCCTTGGTGCCGGCATGAATCTCCTGTGACAATTCATATTGATCTCAGCTTCATCCAAACTCGCTGAGTTCTGCGAATGTCCTGCAACCCCTCCGTGAATGCCTCGGGTAGCCTTCAGTACTCCTGAGGACCCATTTGAAGCTCCTGATTTTGTTGGACCACCTCCAGCTCCATTAGAAAGAACAACAGAAGACGGAGAAACGCCAGTTCCAGTAGCATTGGTGACAGAAACATTACTGCCTCCTACAACACTTGTGCCATGGCCATTTGTTGAAGAGCTGACATTACTTCCTGGGGAAGGTAGACACGGGATCGATGCGATTCTGTTGCTCATTGCATGTTTCTGAAGAATTTGTTGTTGCTGTAATTGCTGCAATTGGTGGTGATGTTGTTGCAGCTGTTGTAAAGGAAGTGGAAGAGATATTTGTCCTGTAGAAGTTATTGAAGTTCCACTTGCCAACGACATACTATCAATACTTGGACTGGGAGCTGGGGCGCGACAACAACTGCTGCTTCCCGTGTGATTATCGAATGATCTTTGGATCCTGTGACTTTGACCTCCTTTTCGAAAGAATCGTTTTTTGTTCTCCTTCATACCCTCCATCATGAGAATTCAATGACTACTAGACGAGCAACGCCAAAATCGAATAGAAATTAAGCCAAGAGAAAGTTCTGCCTTTCTCCTTTGTTCGTGAGTAGTAAACGAAATGTGATATTCTATTTCAAAGGAAAGTGTTTGAAGTTGATTGCAGTTTCACCATAAGAATTCCAGTCGTTTGGCTGTCTATCATGAGAAAGACTGTCAATAAGGTAGATAGCTGCTGCTGTTTCTTCCAAACCTGCAAAGAAAGAAAAGGTAAATGAATCAATGATTCTACTGTACCACTGGTACCAAATTGAATTTCTTTTATCTCTCGAGCAAGTCTTTCATTGAGGGAAGTATCAATTATCCGTGGAAAGCTCAGTTCATCAAATGAAACACTATTCACTATTGGCATTCATCAGCGCACACTGCAAAAAGTATAGTTTACTTTCAACTTTCAGCAGACACTAACAAACATGATTTTTGTTTCCCAGCCTTCTGCTGGTGGTGCCAAGCAGTAAGCATTAAGCAGTAGAGTGTGCAGTGAAAACACCAATGTATTCTATACTTCATTACACCACGCCATGCATGAAAACTCATTTGAATACAGTTTTGAAATGGTTGGGTGTCTCTTTGTGAATGATAATAATGCATCTTGATCCCTACAGTCTATGGTGGGTGGTAGTCCCAGGTGTAAAAGTTCAATTTCCGGATAAATCATTTACATGCAAATTCAACCATCTGATCTGACGTGAATTTGATATCCACCTATACATTTTTCCGGTCAATACTACTTACTTACACAACATTGGAACGTGATGGAGTCGCACGTATGAAAGACATTTAAATATGTTCAGACGTCGTCTCCACCTACGCTTTAGGATGTGATTCACTTCGACCCTTCAATCATCTTCCATCTCTCTCCCTGAGATATCTCTTACGAGGAAGGCATAGACTTTAGTCTATGCGAGAAAGGTCGATGGAAATGGTATTATGAAATGCATATGCTGATACTTGATGATATTTTCTGAGTCAGCGAGTGCCCACGCTTTGATCATATTCAAATGATAAATACTGTAATTTCCCCTTTCACTCGTAACATTTGAAAGAAAAGTTCATTCATAGGCAAATTTATGACTTGTCATTGTGCTTGACTTGAGCCAAACACATTCTCATTATTGACGAAAAGAAAGAACGTGTGCTTCATCCCATTACTCTGAAACTGAATACGCCTAGGGAAGTAGATACAAAATGAAGTTTTTGAAATGTGAGAAAAGGATAAATGAGTTGTCTTCCCAGTCTTTATCAAAAGAAGCAGCAGTATACCAAACTCAAATGGGAAAAGACTAGAAGGGGGAGTACAATATTATAAGCAACGATCAGATTAATTCGGCACATTGTCTGCCACTGACACACACACACTGAATTCAAGCAGTCTTCTCCAAAAATTGAATTTTATTGACCTTGACATGTGAGTTTGAAACATAGAAGCAAGTAGCATCATTTATGCATATAGTTTATCTATTCTAGAGGCAAACAGTACCTAATTTGGCTCTGGAGAAAGTTTCCTTACTCCTCCTGCTTTCCTGCTATACCATTAGCCACTATTACCACTGCCAATGTACTCGTCTCTTTGTCACTTTCACACCCACTTACTGGCGTCCATCCTCTCTGGCATTTCTTTTACTCCTGCCACTTCCTCTGATGTCCTTCTGACTTGTCCAACTACTAGACTGGGCCGAAAGATAAGCTTTTACTAGCTTCATCTACCTTACTTAAATACACTATATTATATAGTTTACACATTGCAAAAATAAAAGTCTTCTTTATCTCCTTCAACAAATACATTCATACTGTGGCAGAGTACGAGATAAGTAGGATGAGACACGTGTCAGCCTTTCACTTCAAGAGCAACTCAATACATTTAACAGTTCTCTTTTAAGTGGCTCTTTCATCGGTGAAAGAAAAGGCCAAGCGTCAGCTATCACAAGCACAAGGAGAAAGTCACATTCTATCTATTCTCTTCAAACTCCAGTTGGTACATACAGAAAACAGAAAGTTGATGAAATAGCCAAAAAACAAATAATACAATGTCTCTTCTGTATAGTGTCATTCACTATCATGATGGCCTTCTCAAGCAGCAGCTTTGTTCTAAAATGACGTTCCATTTACTCTGTGAATCTTACACGAAATGTACAACAACATAATGAAATTTTATCAAAAAAATGAAAAGAAGAGCCTTTATTAACCACTTTACAGTGTAGTTTGTGCATGAACATTCATCCCTTTTGTACATGAACTTGTATTGTTCATCTGTCAAGTGCATTCTCAAAGAGATTTTGAGTTTGTGTAGGAATTGGCTAATCTACTTTTAGACTAGTAGAACATCAGTGATCTCAGAAGGATAATAACAGTGACAAGGTCTTGTATCATTCCTGCATAAAGAATAATTTAACGCACGTCACTTCCAGAACTGCATAATCATTTGAAAATGTGAACATCACTATAACAAGAGAACAAACTTACCTGAAGTAGCAATTGAAACAGACATTCTATCTAAGGTTGGCAGAGAAAAACAACTTGTGATAGTCAAATAGCGTTAAAAAACAATCAAATAAAGTACAACTTTTGAGAAAGGTGGCAAGAAAGTTCTATCATGTTATGTTATTTGCTTTTACTATTAAATTCTAGTGTGTAGATTAGAAAATTAGACGATTTGGCAAGTAGAAAGAGAACAAGTAACACAAAAGGCTTAACGATACATATCTGATACTACATTGTGTGCCCTTCAGCACAATACAGAAAAAGTTAATGGAGCAATAGGGTTTAAGAAAAGTACGGATCGGTGGTTTCTGATTTCGCAAATTTGCAGATTCTGATCATCTGAGATAGCTCTGAGTGACCCTTAAGCCGTAACCAGATAGCTACAGGGAGTCAAGGAAGACCAGACTAAAGATGTCTGCACGTAATAAGTGTCTTGTGCAGTGATATGTACGTATAGGAGGATGGCAAGAGAATTTCAATGCATAAAAGCCAAGAAAGGAACATCACAGAGTGACAGTGGACTCAAGAAACACTGTGACATTTTAATACAATAATGGCTGAATGCCGAATCACTTTGACTTTACTCAGTTCAAGGAAACCCCACAGAGCTTGGAAGTCTGCCACATTATTATGTCAGCCGTACTTCCCCCGAATACTCTATAACATCTAACTCTTTCTACCTTTGTTGAATTTAGAATATTAAATCGTAGACCAGTACTTCTTATATTAATGCTGTGATAGTACGATCCAAAATTTAATTTAATGCAAAATAGAGACATTCCCAGATCTTCATTTTGTGAAATTATATTAACAAATTCTCTCATGTTGAACGCAGCTCCCGTCAAGACTATATTAGTCGTAATAATAAGCAGTATACTTACGTGAAGAATCCATCTATTATCGTAATCGTATCTTTCTACCATTATTGTTGCAAAAATTGAATTTCTACTTCAATGGGAATTTTTGACTGCAAAAAATACAACATTTCTCAGGAAGCTAATTATTTTTGTTGCTAAAACTTTTACTGTCAAACCCAATTCCACATGTTCTCTACTTAATTTTATAACTTTGTAATTGTGGTGAACCAAAACTTCACATAAAAACCGTATAATTTTTACTCAAAACAAATGTAAATTGCACATTGTAAACTTTGTACTTTGAATGTGAA
Source organism: Isotomurus graminis (assembly GCA_034696565.1). Taxonomy (NCBI): domain Eukaryota; kingdom Metazoa; phylum Arthropoda; class Collembola; order Entomobryomorpha; family Isotomidae; genus Isotomurus; species Isotomurus graminis. Next base: position 9,283 of record JAQGAB010001404.1, read on the forward strand.
TTATAAGCCTTTAATTCTGCAGATTTTATTGGCCAATGCCCTCCAGTTGTCTCATTTAATTTCATCAAACTTCGTGATTGTTTCGGAAACTTCGAGCTTAATTAGAAATTACTCTTTCACATCAACACACATTGAGCATTGAACTATCAAAACACATTAACAATATATAAATATTACTCGTGTATAAACGAAAAGTGATCCGTTTGAACTCATCTGTGTGACAGAAGTCGCAAATTGACAAGATGGAAAAGATCCTTTAAGTTGTGTTGAACTTTATGGGGAAGCAAAGAATTATTCAGCAATTTACCAACACAAGGACAGGCAGATCGCTGGGCTACAAAATACATAAAGACCAGGGCAAAATAATAGGCAAGTGTAAATGGGTAAAGAAAGCTTAAAACGGAAGTACTTTCCTCAAGTAAACGAAAGCAGTTTTACATTGCCTTGTGCAAATGCAAGCTGATGTGTGTGGGTAGTAAGAAAACAGCGTGTGCTCAGGACTACGCTAAAACTAGTTTTTCCTTCAAAAGACATTGACATTATTCTTGAAGCTTTTACTGTTTATTTTTACAGAGTACGAATTTCTGTAACAAAAAATGGTGCTCTTAAATCGTCCAGAGTCCAAGGCACACCAAATGGCCTGTCACATCAACCCATTACCGTCAATAAAATGAAATCGTAACTCGTTCATGTCGATACATTGAAGTATTCAAAGCATGTGGATGTATTGTTAATCTAAAGTGGTAAAACTTTCACCATTTACAAGTTCACGGGAATACGTATACACGGTTCTTGATATTGCCCGTATGACTTCAGTCCATAAAAGGTCTTCGAAACGTAAGGGAACGATATTTATTTCTATTTCCATCACATACAATTTCGTACACGAAAGCAAGCGAGCATAAAACTTTCTCGCTGAGTTGGCAGAATGCTTAACATCTAAGGTGTACGTCTCATTCTCACTCCTAACATTTTGAAGTATAAGCAAGAATCACTTGACCTTAATTAAGTCAGGGTTGCAATAAAACACCTGTTATTAGCGTGTGCATGCATGCAATCAAATAAAATCACGCCATGAATCCACCAGACCCGAGCCCTGTATTTCCAGTTTACGACCCCTCAGTCAGCGCTTTTCAGTTTAAATCTCAAGTAGTAATCAAATCATTCACGTTCATTTTCATGTAACATCACCTCCTAAAACTCCGCCTGCCTTGCCCTTAACTTCTTAACCTTCGTGTGCAAGTAATGTGTAATTGTTATTACTTCTTCTTGAGAGGCGTATATAAAATAATAGAATATTAGCCAAGTACTAATTCATCACACAATGTTCTTTCTGTTACGTCCGAACATCCAAATTGTGTGTGTATACTATTATATATTATTTAGCATTAAAGTTGCGAAACTTGGTTCAAGAAAGGTTCATTTAATGAAGGTCAAATTTATATTGACTGAGAAACAAGCAGTCACAGCCATATAGTCTAATCAGTAAAATTCACGTCTTTTGTAACCACTAAGTACTTTCCATAACTTTTTAACACGTATGCACGCTCTTATAAAGAATACCAGATGTAATACACAATAACACAACAGAGAGACATATATAAGAACCTCGAAAAAGGTAAAAATAAATTACGTGAACAGCCCAAATTCCCAAAATTCACGAGTTACATTCAAATTCAATTATTTGTTTCGTGAAGCATAACAATCAGAGTTTCAAAGCAAAAAGAGAGAGAGAGAGAAAAGAAATCTTCAAACTCAAAGACGAACACACGGTTAAGGTAGTACAAGGCCACAATTCATTTTTATTCAAGAAAATCAAGAGAAATCGTAGGTGAAAATAACGAACTTTCTTTAACTTACCTTAGGTTAGTTTCTAGATGAAAGAGAAGATTGCTGGTGACGGACAAGAGTTGTTTGAACTATCTGCTTGTGTATGTTCAAAGTCTTAAGGCTCTGCAATTCTTGTTAAAATGGAAGAAAGTCAAAGGGTTTGAACAGCAGCATAAGTGTTTTTTCTTATTGTTAGAACAACGTAACCTCGTGCATGTAGCTCAATAAGTAAAGCCCTCTTCAAATGAAGACTGACACTTGTTTATTTTATTTCGACTCAATGGATTGTTTAGAGTTAACCGCAACCCTTTGCTCACCTTCTAGACTGTTTCAAAAATAAACAATTGCTTGAAATAGTACAAAACACTTCAGAGTTTTCGTGTATCTCAACTTTAATCCTCTAACAGCTGAATTTCCAGGTTTTCTGTTCAATGAACAAAATTACTACGTATTTTTTTGCTTCTACGACATACGACACCAGCTTGGTGTTGTACAATTTGAAATGCAACAGAGCACACACAAAATCGAGGTTGTGTCCGGACGAGAGTGAAAGTGGAAGTGAAAGAATGAGAAAAGTTGAGCTTTCTAGTTAAAGCATAGCCTGGAGAAAGCCAACCGACCCAACTGCTACTGCCACTACCACCGATCTCACCACTACCCTTCTTTCTCCTCTGATCATCGTCTTTCTTGACTGGATATATAATATATATATACATGTGTGTGTGAGTGCATACGTGTGCATGTAGAGTCACAAGGTACTGAATGCTTCCACACAGGAAAGTGTCACGAAGCACATAATATACCTTCAAGCCTTCCTCTGGTGGTGATCATCATACGTGTACCTTTTAAGTAGGTGGAAGTAAAGTATGTGCCATGAACTTTCAATGCATAACTTCCGTGTGCACCTCTTGTTTGCTTTTACTTAGCAAGATTTCATCAAATTACTTACCTGTGAGGGAGCAAACGGGTTAGAAGAACATAGCAGTGATCTCGGCTCAGATCTCAAGTAGCAGTTAAAGAGTTTCTTTTAAAGCACAGAATTGGTACAGGATTTATGAGTACATTCTTGGGCAATACAAAATCTGTTATAAACTTTCAAATGCATTTAGGTAGGAGAAAGAGATAAGAAACAATTAAGTTAAAAATGCCTAAAGAAGAAAGAATATTACGCTGCTGACTGTTCACTTGAGAGAGCTGAGGAAGTACGTGAATGTGCTTGGGAATAGACAGAACACATAAGTCTCGTCTCTAATAGATCTTGTCTCTTCTTTCAATCTCCTTGAGGAGAAAGGAATGATGATGATGATGACGATGATGTGAAGAAATGCGAATGAAGGAAAGTTGAATTGAGTTGAGGAATGGTACAGCAGTCCTCCTATGTCTAAACGACTTCTCAGTAGTGGCTGGAGGCGAGTGATCTTCAAGTAGATTGTGTTTTTACACAAAAGAAACTACGCTAAGTAGGCAGACATGCATAAACTATTGAAGACGAATATGTATATCCATATGTATATACATATAATCACTCGAAAACTTTTGCTCGAATCTCATGATACCAGCCATACGTTGTTGTTAAGTGCCGTTTCATTGTGGCTTGTTATTATTGCATATAAAATTAGACTTCACTTTTGATTTATTATCCTTTGGTATATAGTATATATGTATATATCCTTATTAAGGGCACAAGAGAAAGTTCCCACCTTCCTCATCGTTTCATTCAGCTTCCAGTAGAAAACGTCTATGTGAAATGAGAAAGATGTGAAGTACTAGTTGGGTATCCTCCTGTTATACCCGTTCGTATGATCATATAAGATGACAATGGAAACCACCACGACTTTCACTTCTAGTGGTGGTGTTGGACCAGGAGAAAAGGTTTATGGGAAAAGCTATAGATTGTAGGTGGTGTTAGATTGAGGGAAAGGAAATTAGAAAGCGGGGAGCACCGAAAAAAACCGAAATCTTCTGGTCTAAGCTGTATACAAGGAAGAAGCAAGTCAGGAGAGTCGTAGCACATATATAGGGTTCTAGTTCTATGTGTAATATCCAGGTCTTTGGGTCACGGGCATGGGCAACATAAAAGAATGCCCGGAGAAACTAAGGAAGAAAAGTGAGGGTGGTGTGAGCCCTCATACTTCACGGTTAGGCCACCGTAAAGCTCCAGACTTGCTAGGTATTCCTTCTTACACTTCACCTTCAACTTTCACCACAACCATCATTACATATCCCTACCACCACAACCTCCACTACAAATCCAAACGCTGGGTATTACAGTCAATACACTGGGTTTTTTTAAACCATTCAAAACATCTTTGAAGACAGCAGAATCCTCAATTTCCCAAAAACATCAGATGTATCATCTGCAGGGACTTGAATCTTCCATAATATGCGTGTGAATTGTTTTAAATGCTCCTTCAACTATACGGAGATTCGGTTTAATATATCTACGATGATGTTTTGTAGTAGAGTAATACAAACTTTCTCCTCTACCAGCACAACGTATACACCCTACAGATACCCTCCATTTGTTTCGTACATAGCCATCGGTGAAATTGAAAGAAGTGTGAGACCTTGAGTGTATGTGGGTGTGCTTTCGGGATGATTGGTGTGAAACTATCAACTTTTCATGGGAAGAAAGTATTGAATGATATACAGCCTGAAGATATTGCTTCCCAGCACACAGAACACACACACACACTTTCACACAGAACTCCTACTGATACTCACACACTAGTAGATGAGAAAAAGGAGGACGACCGACAGCGGACTTCCTATTGAAACAAACTTAAGTGCTTTCACTCCCTCACATGCTTGCAATAACAAAGTATACACATATAGTGTCTGCCGTTGTGTGTGTGTGCCCAACCGAACCATCATCACATATCGGTTTGGTGATTCTTCCTCTCCTCTGTGAGTTACACAATCTACACATGCCATGATAGAGGAACACACAAGGAAAAGACGAAATGAACCCAACATGCATTTATTTGGAACACACACACACATGAATTTTTCCCGTATATTTCTTCCTCCTGCCCAGCTTAGCTTTGATCCTCTGTAGAATGTCATTATTTCACCTCTCTCGGTTGCCCATTTTTCTTTCTCCTGAACGGATTGAACTTTGCCAAAATTCCACCTACACGTTTTTCTCTTTCAAAGCCCAAGAATCAAACCACTCGTTCGCATATCCAACAGTTTTCTATATTCAGAGATTATTCGGTATATATTGAAATAGTGTAATCCAACTCGAGAACCGTAATTCGAAATGCCTGAGTAGAGAATACTTTCATTCCATATTCTGTCCCGCACTGCCACCGACTAGGGCTGCCAGACATTTTTCCATTCCAACTTTATTATACATGTATAGACTAATTCTACTCCAATTTCGATAATCTCCTTATGAAACTTTTCCCAGAAATATGACAGTCCTTTCTCTTTCCATCTCGCTTAGCTTAACGTGACAATTAAATGGAACAGGACTCGGATAGCTCAAAATGTATTTTTTGCCATTTTCGCCTTGTGGAACTTTTTTTTACTTTCCCCTAGATTCGTTGAGCTCTCTCTCCTGAAAATGATTCACTTCCTTCCTCTAAGCTTTCTCTCTTTGCATCAACCTAATTTGTATGCACTCTTTTGCCCAATCGATATTCGTGTCCAAAGGGAAAACTCGTCCGTCGTATACTCACTATTCACTACCACTGCTAGTCCAAATCTGTAGTACGAAGCCTTACACACCATTACCATGAGTGACTGATGCGTTTTATTGCTGAGAGAGATTTCTATATCGTAGAATATCGCGTTGGATCGTCAAAAATAGTGGAAGGGTACTCAAGGTCGGCTTTAAGAAATCATTCTGGGTTTATTTTCGCCAGACATATTCCTCAGAAGTTGTACACAGTGCCTCTAAAGGAAGGGCAAGTATGCTGCTTATACCAACAAGGAGAGTATCACCGTATACGATAATGATTAAGTGACATAGGCACCCTTACCTTATTCCGTAATACATCTTCGTTGTGTCATGTTCTCGTGTCATGTGGTAACCTACTTTATGTAGTCACCACTTACTCCATAGAACCTTAGGCACATGCTCTGAGGTTTTACTTACTTTAGGGAGAGTTTATATAGCGTACAAGCATCGACCTAAATCAGCCTTTTCTGGGTACCCTACTTCCTCAAATGGATTAACATAATGATCACTTCCATCATCAAACAATACTGGACATCATACAATTTCATCCTCCAGTAAATACAACGCTAGAATTACAAGTGAAACTGATCCTTCATCTGTAAACCTCAGTGATATTTCCTACTTTGGGAAATTCCAACTTCCACTGAAACTCTCTTTCACACCCGAGGCAGCCCTAACTTTCACCGCAATCATGGGAGAGACAGGCCGAGGGGATCTACTACTACTGTACAAAGTACAGCCGACATGATTCATATTGTGAAAGCAAGAATCCTTCACCTGCGGCTATCTAACGTTTCTCCTTCACTCAAATAACTCGCTATACGGGCGTATGTATGGGTTTCCTGGAGTGCGTTTACAGAGAAACTCTTAAGCTGAAACGGCCTAAGGTTGACACTCCAGCTAACCACACTGCCATTTTAAGGACTTAAAAGACACATATAGCTGTATACTAACAACAAGAGTCTTTCCTGCCCAAAACAATGACAACCTTCCATTCCACAAGAGATTTTACTTCGGAAGTACAAGAAGAATGTTTGAAACCAACAAGCTTACATTGTTCCCTAGCCATCCTATTTCTATTTGACTAACAAGGAAAAATGTATAAAACAAGTAGGCCAATCCAGCGCAATAAAAGGATTTACTTTCACACTTTCTTCGTCGTTGAATGAAAAAGATTTCTCTCACACCCCGTTGATATATTCCTACGTATCAAAGTCTCTTCTTAGCAAAGGACACCAAACCCAATCTCTATGTAACTATTTCTCAGGAAGATACACACACTGAACCAGTACTCTGAGAAAGAAGATGGGATTCGAATTTAATCTTATACTTGGAGTATACGTTCAACCTACACGTAAGATGAGTAAGTTACTAGGATAAGTGAAATAAAAAAGCTATTGTACACACAGAGTCTTCTTTCTCCTGTTCCTTGTACAATAGAGCTTTTCCTCTGGACTTTTCCCTCCCAGATGAGGATAAGTTATATAGGAGTACAATAATGATGCCCTTCATTTCAACTTCAAAAGGCTCGTGTGTGGTTGAATTTTGTTGTGAATCATTAATAGTGTACAAGTCTGTACTATAGACTATTGTATATACTGTAGATGTGTAAAGGCTTTTTACTGGTATGGGGGTGGCCTTAGAATGCCCCTACAATGTTTTGGAGTCGCTACCGACTCCTCATCCAGGAACGCGCTTTGCAGCGTAAAAGGTTCCTCGCAACGGATGCTATTTCTCCGACAAGCC
>JAQGAB010001405.1:0-16540 GCA_034696565.1 Isotomurus graminis
GTAATACTGGTGATGATTTGGTCCTCTCCGAATGTTCCAGCTATTCTTTTAGCGTTGAAACCTCGTCTATCAGCATTAAAATGAGTGCACATGAGACCCAAGAAAGTGAACATTCTAGAATCTAGTATATTGTTGTCTAGTCCTGATCCTAATATAATAATTGGCGTTTTACTTCCATGCACAAAGACTGCTTAAAAGGTAAAGAAATTGACCTGCTAAATTAGTGCCTGAAATATCCAGTGCATGGAGATTAGGTAAAGCGTGCAAAGTCTTTGGTAACAGAGATTCTGGAGATCTGTACAATGCTGCTAACTCTACAGATTCTGACACATCGAGAAACCTGAAATCATTGTCAGCCTGCATGAACGTCATCTTGGTAATTTGAATCTTTATCCTCACCTCAACAAGCAAAGCTTATGAATAATTCCCCATCCTTCATCAGACTCCGGAATGTGTACATCATGAAGGATGAGAACTTCCAGGGACTTCGCTGCTTCCAAGAGAAAGTCAAAGTTTTTAATCCCAGTACACTGAGAAATGTCGAGGTACTTCAAGAATTGCATGAAAGGTCTCAGAAGAGTTTTCCAGTAGTCCACTTTCGGTTCTTCTTCGCGCACAGGAATCATCTTCGGGTCACTCATCATCTGTTTTACGTGGTTTCCCCACACTACTAATTTTGTCAGTTTGGGTGTTCGAAGCTGGTATAAAGTTTCATTTGTTTTTTCATCTTTGTGCTTATCCTTTGAGGATGTCGGAGTTGGACTTTTGGATACCAAACGGGAGATTCTGCTTGAAAGACTATTCACCAAACACCTCCATCCTACTGCAGGATCATCTGTATGCCGTCCCATGTAAGTTTTTTGTCTTTAGGAAATGTTATAAAATTCCAGACGTACCTTTTTCATGACCACGGAAAATCGTAACAGGAAGCACTTTTACAGAATTTCCAATGATGAGCTCGGTCAAGTTAGTTCCATAGGTGTTTATAGTATTGAATGACTTCACCGTGAGTCGTGGACAGCCATGAATATCAAGCGAAGTTATTCGGGTGCTCATCAACCTTGCCAAAGTCTGGTCTTCCAGTTCCGGACAGTTTCTCAAACTTAACGTTGTAATATTTTGGCTCATGTCTGTCTGCAGTATAAATCAACATTACGCTATTTAAGGTAGTTGCTTTAATGCTGTTTAAATAACAACAACAAACATATTAATAGTTTTAATGACCCGAGTCAGTGTCAATCTCAGCCAAAGTATCTCATCAGTGGTTCTGCTGCAGCCAGTGAGGATGTGTTCCCATATTTGACCCGGAATTAACACATCGCCCTTAAGTTTAAATGCTTGTTTTTTCCATGTCCAATCAGTGCTTGTTTGCGCTTTCTCCTGGAGAAATGTTTCCTTCAGGTTATTTCGTATGCAAGTTAAAGTTATTTGAAATAAAGTACTAGGGCTCTTTAAATCAGAGTCTTTTTCAGGATCCATGATTCACTATTGCTTATGTAGATTATCAAAACGTCCCTGAGACACAAAGGACCAAGCTCATTCATATTTCATAATTTCTTGCTGTCAGAAAAGTTTCTGAGACAACAATTCCATGAATCCCACATGCAAAAGGTGAAAGCCAATGCAGCACTCGGGAACCTTTTGCATCGGTTTTTTGAAGGGTTTTTTGTAGTTGGATATTAATAATATTATGCAAAAACATTTGAAATTCTTGTTATATCTAGTTTAATCCGAAACCTTTACTTAAATCTTTGTTATTGCTTCGGATGGAAAGGAATTCTACCAAAATCAGAAAAAAATTCCGCGCAAAAGCCGTTTCGCATTCCCATCTATTCTTAGTTTAGTGCTACTTATCAGGAGATAAATGGCAATCATCGATTGAATTTGAGAGTTTCTTCGGCCTGAGATGAAGAGGATAAAAATATACACAACATTTAAGAGCTGAATATGTCCCACTAACCTTTCGAGCCCTTTTGCTTTCTTCACTTCGTCGTGGTCTGGTTCTTCAGTTTTGTTCCGCAGCATCTTCCTTTCATTCTTATCTTTGCTTACGTCGTTCACACAATTCTGTGCCCATCCCATAATATTATTGATGCAACCGTGATTATTAACAGATTCGAAGATGAAAAATAATATATACTTTATGTGGCTAGTAATGCTCTTGAATACAAACAGCTTCTCTTTGCAAAAGCAATCTCACACAGCTCACTTTGTGTTATTGCAGTACCTACCCAACTCTTTCCAAACATTTGGTTGTCTTATCATTGTCACTGGCCATTCTGTGTTGTCTTTGAATTCAAACATAATACAAGTACTCATACATAGTAAACTCGTATATAAATGGTCATCGCATGTCTTTCTAACTTCATATTTTGTCGTTCCATTGCGTAACAAACTAGTGAATACTGATTTGATTATAGTATAGAAGTGTATACTGCAAAGTTTCCACTGACAGGGCTCTGTGTTTTAGAAGCTACTTTATCCTTCAGCGATGTAGTTGTGTCTCAACCAACAACGCGTGGCTCGATATTGGAAGCCCCTCTACAACCACACGATCTCAGAGTATAATGATGAATCGATTTGAATTAAATTAGTTTATTACTCTGCCCCATATTGAACATTAATTGTATTTCACTATAGTTGTGAAGTGGCTGTGAAACATTATTGAACAATGTGAATATAAATTAGATATCCCTTATAGCTTTCCTATGCTCACAAGCATTTAAAAGATTTGGAGTTTGGATTTTCAACAGATTCCAGACATAATCAGCTAAATTGGTTACACAGCACGCGCTTATCTCATTCAATTGAAGTTCAACACATTTTAGGGAAACCTGTAAGTATATAATGACTTTCGTCCAGTCGAAAGACTCATTGTCGAACAGGACTTTTCCTTAAAACATTCATAATGTTTCAACCGGTCTTTACCACTGAATTTCTGGAGAAAGAATTGGGTAGACAAGTCACCTCGTTTCGTGTTGCACCTGGGGCAAATCCTGGAGATAACTTCATCGGTGCCATTTACGCATTGGAAGTGCATTTGAAACCCAAGGAAGAATATTCTACATTATTCTCAAACTCGGATGAGACAGACAATGAGACGGTTTACTTAGTTGGAAAATTCTTCCCCAACAATGACCTGCATAGTTGGCTCATAAGTTCTAATATCTTCCACAAGGAACTGTTAACTTACACAAGTCTCATTAAAGAACTGGAAGCATTCTTACACGAAAAGAATGGAAAAGTCAACCCACCCACTTTACCTTTTGCCACAATCGTTGGGGGGAAAGCGATTGACTTCTCCAAATGCAGTGGTAAGATTATAACAAGCAATCCTTTTTACTTGGAGACACTTGGAGTTCATTTGCTATACCTATTGGTTAATTCTTTTATTTCATTGTTAATAGGAACTGCTACCCCATTGATAAACCAACATGTGATAAAAGGTACCTCATAAATCATAAATAATTTGTATCCTGAATAAAACAGTGACAATCATTTCAGGCGCCATAGTGGACAATGACACATTTCATTACGGACCTATGGACAATTTTCTGTTGTTAACGGATGTGCGAAAGACGTTTGGCTTTAAGATGACATCAAAGTCATCAGGATTAGATTGGAACCATTGTTCGTTGACTGTAGAAAAACTAGCTGAGATTCACGCCATAAGTTGGGCATATCAACAGGACATTGGGAGCGCAGGGTTCCTTGACAAATTCCCATTCCTACGGCAAAAACCTCTTCCCCCGAAATCCGTAAGACAAGCGTTTCATTCTGCTCGATTTGAAGCAGCAGCAGCCATCGTGGAAACCTACTTGGGCACAGACTCTCCCGTAGCTGAAGGCATGCGGAGGATATCTGAGGTCGCTTGTGATATTTTAGCTTGGTTTCATACTGATGACCTGATCGTCAATGGAATCCAAGAGTCTGACCTGAATTCTTACATGAGAGTCATAAGCAGTCAGATCTCCGGGAAACATGGTGCGAATCGCTTTCGTTGAACTTTAATATGCTTGGAATCTTTGAATATTTTAATTCATATCCTTTTCTCATTTGTAGAACCGTGGAGAGTCTTCACCCACGGGGATTGCTGGACTAACAACATTCTGTTCAAGTACGATCAGCTCACAGCTCTTCCGAGTGAAGCGATACTGATTGACTTCCAGGTATCCAAGTTAGCTTGTCCCACGATCGACCTTGCTTATCTTCTCTACATCTCTACCAGCTCAGACTTCCGGAAGGAACACCTTCAAAGTATTCTTCAGAAATACCACGACACCTTTATTCAGAAATGCAACTCATTAGGGTGCAAGTTGCTTCCAGATTTCACAATGAAATCTCTACTGGAACGCCTTCGTCGCTCTAAGTTGTACGCCATGTGTCTCTCTGTCATAGTCATTCCAAATATACTCCAAGACAAAGAAATAATTGACATTAACAACAATCAGGAACCACAGTGTAAACTTACGCTTCCATACAAGAGTCTTCTGCACAAGACAACTGTGGAATTAGCTATGGATCTTTATGAAGATGGAATATTATGATCCCTGAGATTACAATTGCGTCAAGTTATAACCTAACTAAAAATAAGCCCGACCAATTCTATACAACACAATGTCCTACTACTAACAGTGAAGCTTTGGGTGTGTGTAATTTATTTCCAACAGATAGTGGAATCATAAAACCCACAAATAATATATTTTAGTTACAATGAAACATATATTAAGAGACTTATTGTTAAACGGGAAACATAATAAATTACCAGGGGTTGTAAGTTTAATACGATCTCTATTCGTCTTTAATGTAATATTTACTCTACTGTAGTGGACTATCTAATCGTCATTTTCCATAATAACTCGGTATACCTGGATTGAACAATGCGCGAAAAAAGTACAAAAGATGCAACTGCATATCAGTTTTTAAGTTTTTATTAGCAGCCTACAGAGCTGGATTTTCTAGATTATACATTTATGGGTTCATACAATCAACCACGGATAGCGGTAACAAACAAAAAAATTTCGAGTAGCCAGATTAACACATTTTTGTATTTTTTTCTTGTCACTTCAGTGCGAATGAATTTGGGCATCCAGGGAAATAACCACTCAATCTTCGTGTCAATTGCATCCCACAACAGAGCCAGGTGGATTGTTGATTACACATACAGCATTACGTCAAGTCATACAGGTATCTAAAATAAAAAATCATCAGGTCATTAGCTTCAGATATCAAAAACGATGCAAATAAAAAGCAAATCAAGTTCCGCAAAGAAGTAAACGACGGTAAAGAGCTTTCGTAGTTGTTTATTCGCAATAAGCTTTGCTGATGAAACTAAAAACCTATCACTCACAAGGATTATATGCTGATTCGACAGTATTTGCTATTTAGCCATGAACTGTTTGAACACAAAGGACACAAAAGTCCTTTTGTGTATCATTCCACGTGTTTGCTGAACAACCATTTGTTTGGCAATGATAAACGAATTCATACAGTTAGGGAAGCAGATCAACGAATCTTTAACAATGCTAACTTTCATATATAAAACTCATGTAGGATTAAATGATGCCACCGACCACTACACTCGATTAATCACACAACCTCAACCTTTTGAATTTCTTATCTGCGTAAACTTCATGTATGTCTCCCAACCAATCGCTAATCACCAGCCGGCATTAACCTAAGTTGCAAATACTTCCACTTCTGTTCCTCATAACTCCCATTTACATTAATGATGCATAGGAATCTGTCAAACCAGCAAGATTCGCGATACATAAACCATATCTACTATACACATACTTCCTAAATGGTCATACATCGATTTTATTGATTTTAATGGTGCAGACAGTGCAGAATATTCCAGAATCTTTCAGACATTACACGCACACACGGGACGCAATAGGAAAGCTATATATAACTCGTATGTCCTTAACTTCTAGATTACATCGAATAAAATATTAATGAACAATCGTCATGTGCATAATATTCAAGGCTGTGTCTTTGTCTTTGCAGCAAGAATTTATGCGCAGTCTTACTAAACGTATATCTCTCTCCCATATGCTTTGATGCAATATGTCAACTACTACTTCTCATTAGCCAAGCAATTAACACCTACAACAACGCCACCACACACACAAGAAATCCTTTGTCCCAATAATAAAATGAATAAACTCACCAAAAAGATAAGATTGAAGGAGGTTAACTTTTGGGTGGAGAGGACCCTTGAGATGCCTTTTTGTTCTTCTCCATGTTCTCCAGCTTGTTGACGATCTTTCGGGAATGTCCAGAAGGGTCATTGTGATTCGTATGCTCGGCTGCCTCCTTCTTTGACCTTTGCTTTCCACTGTGACCGCTGTTCACGTACTTATCTTGGTCGTAGTTGTACTCCTCGTACTTGTCAACCCCAGCGTCAGACATGTCGCTATTTGCTTTCTACGAACGATTGAGAAAAACTTCTAAAATTGACTCTGCGGTGAATTGAAGAAAGTTGTGTAAGAGTTGTGGTTTGTGTTTGATCTCGTTGAGGAACCTACTGGAACTGATGAGACTACCGAGACTCGCTCTTCCTTTATTATTGACTGCTTTGCTGGCAAAACAAATAATGTAGAGATTAGCAGATGGATGTTTTTATGCAAGAGACAAACAAACTAACAAACGATTGGCAGAGTGGTTCTTTATTCATAGGCGAGAGGACTACTACGCATATAGAATGAGTTTCGGGGCCCAGATGGAAATGGAAGAGGTGGTGGGTTGGTATATTTGGTTCTATATATTGAATATTGTGTGTAGGAGACTGTGTAGACTTGTAGACCTCATGACATTCTGTTTTGAGCGTATTTGGTTGGCAACAAAATCTTATTACACAAGGAAAACGTTGCAAGATAGTAGATTTGCTGGAACACTCATTCTGGATTAAGGGAATCCATTCTCCAGCAATGTAGAATTTAGGTGAGGTAGGTTGGCTCATTTACAGACGAGAGGGTTGGTCAGTTCATCATGGAGATGGAAGATTCTTTGTGGCCTTCAAGGCTCTTTTGATATCTCTCTGCAATTATGAAAAGCGTTTATTACTAGGACATGACAAAGAAAGCAGATGTGTATGCAGTTTAAGCTGAAGCTGCGTGAAGATGTGACATGTCTGACCTGCAATAACAACCTAAAAGCAAGTCCATAAGGACAAAGTAAAAGGAGATTCATGAGTTTACAAAAGAACTGACAGTCTCATTCAGTAATGATAACTCTTCATAAATGCTGTGAGAATACAACGCATCTACAATGCTTATCATAACGTCGAATCGATGAACACTTGAGGTAATTGCGATGTAAGTTTAAGGACTCTCTCTGCGTATCTCCCGTGGAACGTGTTTGCATGAAGCTTATCTTTCAGTGAATTTATTGCTCGAGCTGGAATAACTTGTGGCGAGGCAAGTCGGACGCAATCAGTCCAACCTTTGAGTGCAATTCAGCAAATCCAGCTAGCAACGGAATGCCTGACCTTCTGGCATCCTTGATGTTGTTGTTATTATGCTACGTGACTGGAAGATCATCAGTATCACCTCTTGGGTGATGATAGATAGCCAAGCTAGAGCACATTTTGGAATTGTTCCCTTGCTTTGTTGCTTTATTACTCTTCTCTGATGGGCTAAGAGAAACGAGAAAAATAGGGGGGAATCAATTAACAAAAATTATTCTGGTAGGAAATATTCATAAGCTGTTTCTTACTAATCCCCACTGAAAGTATGATTGGTGAATCATGGATGATAGAGAATTTGCTTAATCTCAAATTCACATGCAATTAATTGTATTGATCATAAAATAAATGTTAATCATTCATCAGCGTCGTGATTCGTTCGTATACATTACTGTTGCATTAATGGGAAACCTTAAATTCCAAAATATCGTTCGTTCACTTGTGAATTATACAGTACCAGATTTTAATTAACCCGACGTTTGTCAAACGTACATCCGTCCAGAGCTTCCACGACCTTTACATACCAAGGAATCTGAATCGTTCGTAACAAAAACCATCAGTTCATTATGTTTACATCAAACCCTGATGAGTCTAGTATTAAGGGACTTTTCAAACGCTGTGTTACAACTCTACGTAACTTATTAGCCAGGTCAGTTAGCTGGTTTCAAAAATATGAACTGGACATTATAGTGCGTCTAGTTTGGAGGAATAAGTTTTATATTTGAAACTCAGCAAATCAAATCAGGAAATAAATGCTTGACATCCAAGTCCCAAACATCCATGAATGTGATAATGATACCTCACGAGATGGTTAGATGTATTTAGCTAACGTAACTCTCAAGAATTCCTTTGGTTAACGTATCACGGATTTGTGGGTGAGATATAAAGATGAAGAATATGGAAATCAAATAATCCTTAGTTTAATAGGTTTTCATTTATTCATTTTAAGTATATAGTTATGTTATCACATTAAACAGAGGTAGTTTATATTCAGTCATAAATGGCAAGATTTGTGTATTTCTCATTGCTTAGAATACCTAGCATGACACTCAAAGGGGTCATTTTGGATAATGCACTGGCCTTATCTTTGGTTACTTTCACAACTTCAGCTTCGTCCTTCTTCTCACCTTTCTCCTCAGGATTATCATCCTCTTGCTCCTCTAGTTCTTCAGAAGGTTCTTCCAAGTTCATAATGAATGACAACATTTGCCCAGAAAATCCTGAGAAAAGCGACACACCCAATTCGTTCTTCTGGACAGGAGTTGAAGTTCCAAGGCCTTCGACGCATGAGTCCCTCAGGTTCCAAAAGACAATGGCAGGCACAGAATACCCTGCCTCCTGAAACAGATCCTTTGCAGCCTCGAAATTGGTTTTCTTTTTGCTTCCCATGCCTTTGCACGCCTCGTCGAACTCCATGTCGGTGAAGATAAGCAAGATTTTGGGCATTTGGTCATCCGTCAATTGCTTTTCCTTACCGAGAGAGACAATCAACTTAAAAACTTTGTGAAGATCCGTGTTCATTCCCCACTGCATGGCCTTCATCTTCCCCAGTTTTTCATTGAGTCCAAGACTCGAATCCAACTTGAATATTTGGGGAGACTCGGAGAATGTGATGCAAATGGAGTTCCAGGGCTCCTCAGACGCACTCATTGTCAGAAGGGTCAGTCCTATTGCTGCCTGCATGGGAATCCCAGACATCGACCCTGAGACATCGCAGACGGCCACTGCATTGCGGAGCATTCCTCCTCCAGCGGTTTTCACACTTTCTGTCAGGGAAGTCCATTGCTTCTCCAGAATTAGTTTCTTTATAAGACCCTCGTCGTTGTCGGAAAGCCGGTCCATTTCCATCGCCTCGTAAATCAATTCGACAGGCTTTAGAGAAGCTCCAGCCACTTTGGATTTTCCGTCCAACAGATACTCGAGGAATCGATCTCTGTCATGTTTGATAAAGATCTCTTTGTTCTTCTTCATGCATTTGGCTGCCACTCGCTTGTAATTAACCTTTTGGTACTCCTTGGCTGAGATGTAGTGCTCAGGAACGTCCAAGTATCGTCGGAGTGGGATACAGTACTCCTTGTGGTACAACTTTCTAGCCAAGTAAGTCGCCACTGGAATGGTCTTTGTGAGAATGTCCAAATGAGTTCCACCTCGTTGCTTTACTATTTCCAGTCCGATGGCAGAGGCGATTAAAGTGTATCTGTCAAAGTGAGCTTCGAGTGAAGGTGCCCACTTGCCTGCCAGTGACACTTCCTTCTTGTCATCCGATCCTGTCTTCTTCCTCTTCATCTCATCGACATCTCGAATCAACTGGGAAGCAAAGATTTGGGCGATCTTCGCATGAAATATTCTGTACTTCACATCCTTCGCCAACTTGTCCCGCGCGTATTGAAGCCTCATCGCAGTCATCTCATTCCCTGGAATCTTGGAAACCATTGTGGTAACTTCATAATGCTTGGCGATTAGTGCGTTGTACACGCGTTTCTCATCGTCGAAGGATTTTCGACTAGCCTCTGCCTTTGCAATAGTTACGTCAGAAAACTTCCTGCTCTTCCTGCTCACTTTCCCTTCTTTCCTCAATTTGTCTTTTCTGATCCTGTGAATCTTGCACTTTGATGGCTGCATGTGAACCCTCTTGCTGGTCTTAGGACACGCATCTTTATCGAAGTAAGGATGCATGTACCCATCAAAGAGAATGATGACTAGGAGATGAAGTACGTCCTTGAAGTACCCGAATGTCACAAGTTGATCGAGATTCTCGTACAACGTCTTCGGGTGGTTTTGGTACAACCAATACAGACATTGTTGGTACTGAACTCGGATCCCCTTTCCCTCTCGGATATCCCGGAGATTAGCCAACAGCTTCAGGGTGTCCAAAGGATTAGCTATCCATGAGTCCTTCAGCAATTCTATCACCCTTTGTTTCTTTGATTTTTCCAAGACTCCGAAGAAAAAGTCCAGTCTGGGATCATCGCTTGTGGAAAATGTAGGGGCATCGTTTTCAGTCACAGTCTTCTGGCTTTCCTTCACCAGAGCTGAGACAAAAGCACTTGACTTGGGTTTCTTTGTTTTAGGGGCATTAGGAGACTCGAGGACGTCAAATTCTTCAAGGTCCTTTGATTCCTTCTTCTTTAACGCTGCAAAGTATGTCTTAAAAGCTGTCTGGAGATCAGATTCCAAGACATCGTAAGTCAATGAAGAAGCGTTTAATGAAAAATCTTTGACTTTACTCTTCCTAATTGCACATGTGGAGTGTGGCGATTCAGGTGTGGGTGCTGCTGTCGTGTCCATTGACTCTTCGTCCTTGGTGGACACACCGGCACCGGCTGCTTCAGCTGATGTTATTGAATCTTCCATTGTGACCACCTCGAAATCTTCCATGATCTCCTCCCCCACTGATGGTGTGGAGGAGGGACCTTTTTTCAGTGAGGAATCCATTTTGACGGATTGCAGATATTCCAGGCTTCAGTAGGCACACTACTGGGTCTGGAATATCACGATCTTAAAAAATGAAATTCAGCACAAAGCTGAAAGAGTTTGTAAAATTAAGACTTTTTATTTATTACATATCAAGTAGTCAACTTTGTTTAAGTGAATGAAGTTCCTACGAGAGTGCAGATACAAAAGTGGTTCCTTCAGTTGGAAGATGAAGACTTTATATGGCCAACTGACGTGTTCACAGCTTAATGAAACTTTATCTAAAACGTTTGAATTAAGTTGTTGAAAACGACACACAGAGAACGTTTATATAAAGTGTTACGGCTGTGTTGGAAGTGGGAGTTGGGGATTCGGGGGCGCTTACAGGACAAGTGTTGCCCTTCTCAATTGTGAATAGTCTGATAGTGATACATACACCAAACACGAGTTGAGTATAGTTGGATGAATAAAACACGCTCTATCTCCTTTGTGGAAATATTTACACGTATGTGGTTGATGGAGATGGAGTAGTTGGGTGGGATTACTAGAATTACATTCATTTTATTACCGAGTAAAAGAGACCTCAAGTTAATACGAAATCCTAAAAAGATAAGTTTGCTGCCATTTCCACGAATTTCTATTTGAGTCAAAGTTTCAAACTTTCCTTGAAATAAGATGCCAAACATGATGTTCCTGTGTTGCGTCAGCCAAAGAAATGAATTTTTGTAGCTTTCGTTGAATCATATCAATCTTAATCTATCAGTTCTTAGGATCTATTGGGTTCTATACTTATGCAGCGTAATAATGATATAATTCAGAAGCAGCATTCCAAAGCGTCAGTAACTTACAATAAATGAGATTACTCCAGATTTTACATTATATGAATTTCAATTTAGTTCTGCCACGTTTATCATTAAATGCTACGAATATACTACCATCATTAATAGATTGATTAAACCACCTTAATCAATCTACTTGAATCTACAATGCCAATTAAGTTGGTATGTTCATTGAGGCTAGGAATTCAGTTCCACACTTTACTTGGGTTTTGCATCATTCTGTCCACCTTCCGTTTTAGCTCAGCTCCTTTGGTCAACTGGATGAATCGGACGTATCTGAAATATATATTTGCACATCGTTTAGAACCTTGGTGTCTCTGCGAGATAAATTATGTTTGTATCAGTACGTTTGATATCCTGGCTCTTGCATTCTTGCAGATGTTTGGCATTCAAATAACATGGTGCATTTGCAATTTTCATCTCCTCCAGAGAACATCTGACATTGTTCATCAGTCATACATCCGCCCCCACAAGTTCCCTATGCGTAGATATAAGGAATATTAAAGATGAATTCAATATTAAGTATTTAACTTTACAATTAAAGTATTGTCCGTTTACCTCCTCGAGTCGCTTACAATGGAAGTAACTGCATCTGCAGTTAGTGTCTCCAGCATCCAACATGCAATCCTCGGACCACATGCAGTCTCCTCCACAAGTTCCCTATATAAGATTTAAGCATCCGGTTAGAACCAAGCTTAATGTGAATTTATGAGTACACAAAATCAATTAAAAACTAAAATGCTTACTTACCACTTGGCCTTGAGCCTGATAAAGAACTCCGAGGACGCAAAGACTTGCAAATGCGAAAGAAACATTCATCTTTGGATGATATCAGGGACTCAGTGAAGAGGAAATGACTTCTGTCACAAAGAAAGTTAAATAATTGGGATGGTGTTGCAAATTTATACTGGCCAATGATGACGATAGTATCAGACCATCCTCCTATTCATTCATTTATCCATATAAACACCTTTCAAAAACTTATCAGCATGCGACGGAGTGATCAGTAATTGATATACGGATTGTGAAATGACCATAGTAGGGAAGTTCATGGTTTATAAAACAATAAAAAATATCCATTCAGGACTGCGTGGGTTTCCCTGAAATTTCCCATCTGTCTTTACGAGAGGATAGATAAACTGGACTTATATATCAGATAATTAAACTATAATAAACATGTAAGCATATAAGCATACCATATAACAACGACAATTGGAAATGTCAAGCTGTCTCACCTATGCAGGTTGTTCATTTTAATTCATTGAAAAATCCAACACTCCTCCTCAATAACAGATAAGCTGAGCTTTGGGATTTTTCCTTGTGTGGAAACACATTCAACATTTTAAACAATTACTTTATTTAATTACATTAAAAATATTCATAAATTATTAAGTTTTTGTTTGGCATAGTTTTATAAAATAAAACCGAAATAATAGATTGCTGCAAGTCTACAAGTTGCAATGTTGTTGTATTCTTGATGAATTAAGAAAAAGAAAAATCCACGTAGTTATAAGGATTTTAATTTTAAAGATTATAAACTTTAATAATTCGAATGCATTCGGCAGAACGTACATACAATACAGCTTATATCTGGAAAATATCCAACTTGTGTAATAAGCTTCTGGAAGCAAGATATAATATGAGTAAATGAGTCACACATTCGGATTCCCCTTAGTATTCGATCTAATGTGTACCAGGAAAACTACTTAACTATGGTCATCAGTTATCTGCCAAGAATCCATTACGATGAGAATGACGTCCTGTACTTAATCTAATAATAACGACTATCCATTACAACCTCGGTTCTCACGAAGGACTAATTATTAGTTTTAGATATCTTCGTAATTACTCAAAATGTTTGGAACTTGGGCAAATATTGGATGAAGACCCCAAGATGCCATCATATATGTTATCACTCGTCCAGAGTCCTCAAACTCCAAATATATTAAGCTACGCATTCTTTGAAAACACTCCTTCGTAAGAATCAAAATGCATTTCCAGTTCAACACGGTTACGATTTCTATTGGAATCTTGGTGCTTTCCACACCTGCGATTGCCATCGATGGCGTCTTGGATGAAGGACTTGAGTTTTCCTGTTTCGGATTAGGGTGTCAACGCAAAGGGTATTTTCCAAGTTAGATCATAACATGCAGCAAAAAGAAATAACAAGAATTTCTATTATTTCGCCAGAGAGCACACAGAGTACAATTCCAGCGTTCCTTGTGGAGCATTCGACGAAGGAGATGTGTTTCCCAATAAGGAGGATTGTCACTCATTCTATCTCTGCACCGATAATCGAGCTTTGAAGCTGGTAAATTATTGATTAACGAATAATTCCCATTGATTAGTTGGTACCTCTGTGAAGAGTTCATAACATTTGTATTTACTTCCTGCTCATGATTAGCATTGTCCTCCAAATTACGGATTTGATGTGGAATACCAATTTTGTATTCCGGAGTATCGAGTTAAGGCCTGCAGAGTCGTGTACTGCCCTGAATACATCTTTGATGGAGTTGTTCCGGATACTAAAAACTGTCAAGCTTACTATCGCTGCTTGTATGGGTTCGTGTACCACTACAGATGTCCTAAAGGCTCCGTGTTTGACCCGGACCGGGGAATCTGCAGACATTACACTATTGGAAACGAGCCTGACTGCCTGAAAGGTGAGGGCTTTAATACTATTTAGGGGATTTTAAATCTTATTTTGCCAAAGCATGAATAGCAACATTTCTCGCAGAACCTACGCCTACTCCAATTCCACCACCAACTACCACCACGACAACTCCACTTCCACCAACAACTACCAGCGCAACAACTGTTACGCAAACTACGGCAGAACCCGTGATTACTTCGTCAAGTGCTCCAGATACTCCAGAAATGACTTCCACTACTACACAAGAAGCAACAACTTCATCCGAGAACCCACTACCTACTTCCACACTGGAACCTGTCACTTCGTCAAGTGCTCCAGATACTCCAGAAATGACCTCCACTACTATACAAGAAACAACAACTTCATCCGAGAACCCACTACCTACTTCCACACTGGAACCTGTCACTTCGCCGTCGTCCGAGGCCCCCGAAACAACTCCAGCAGTAGAACTGACAACAACACTCGCCCCCACTGACTCTACAGACTCCACACCTACCGAAAGCAATACTTCGGAAGTCGGAACTGGAACTACCCCCAACATGGGTGGAACTACGGAAGGACCATCCAATTCATCGATGCCAGCAGAAACTACACCTGCACCTTCACCTGAGGACTAATCCAAATTGACTAATTTCCACCTTCCAAATCTACCTGAAATACCTGTTAATTCACTTACTTTATGTCTCATGAGCATTGTGTAGTGATTTACTGAGGCTTGTGGTAAAAAATAAAGCAGTAATTTCCATGAAATGTGTGTTGGTTTGAACATATTTCATATTTGATTCTATGCGTGTAATGTTTGGTTAAAAAATAATCCTATGGTCCTGTCTCATACATATTTTTCATAAAAGAGACAATAATATAACCTTTCTTATGTCAGTAAATGACTTCAATTATTATTTACCTGTGCAGTCCTTTGCGCAGGCCATCATATGAACAGGCTCGGAACTTGAAACATCCAAACTCCAAACATACACAAAGCACATGCAGACGGGAAGATAAGAATCCGATAGCCTTTAACCTCTCCACGATTAGATTACACTTTGTACGCACTCAATTACTAAAGACAAGACACATACAGACTGGTGTACATTTTTCTGTGTCACTGCCAATTCGTTCACCAATCCTGTCAAGCTTTAAAAAATCATATTTCTACAATGAAAATTACAATTCTGGGTGCAGGGATAATTGGAGTCAACACTGCATTGAGACTTCAAAAAGACTTTCCAAACGCATCTCTCGAAATTGTGGCAGAAAAGTTTAACCAAGACACACTGAGTGCAGGTGCTGCAGGAATATTCCGCCCAGGGTCAAACTTCCAAGGGCCCAATGAAGAAGTCACCCAGAAGTGGATTGAAGATGCGTACAATGCGTACAATCAAATATTGCATTCTGAGGACGCTGGTCGTGCTGGAGTTCTAGGCGTTTCAGGGTACATTTTCTCATCAAAGTTTCCATCAATAACCAAGAATCCATTGTTAGAGAACCTTCTCCCTGTGTACCGAGCTGCCAATCCAGAGGAACTCAAACTGTGTCCTGGAGATTGGAAGTACGGAGCATTTTTCCAAACGATGGTCATCGAATCCGGAGATTTCCTCCCGTGGGCTTTGGAAATCTTCAGGAGAAATGGGGGGAAGGTTACCCAAAGGAAGATAACCAGTTTAGACGAACTCAGCTGTCAATGCGACTATTTGGTCAATTGCTCTGGATTTGAGTCAAAGTGGTTGACTGGGGACAAAAGGATGGTGCCGTTGAGAGGCCAAGTCTTTAAAGTGAAAGCCCCGTGGGTTAAAATGCTTTATTATGGAGATTACGACACGTACATTGTGCCTGGAAAGAACTACGTCACTTTGGGTGGATGCAGACAGTTTGACAGTTACAAAGAAGATGTTGATCCTTATGATTCAGCTGCTATTTGGGCCAGGTGTACAAGTTTGCTTCCTTCTTTGAAGAAGAGTCAAGTTGTGAAGGAGTGGGTGGGGCTGAGGCCCTACAGGGACAGAGCTTTGTGTGACATGGAAGTTAAGAATGGAAACAAAATCATTCACTGTGTGGGCTTTGGGGGGTATGGAGTGACATTTGCTCCAGGAGGAGCTGCACACGTTAGTAAAATCGTGGGAGAAAGTTGCAGGGGAAAGTACCAAACTGACTTTAAAGGATTCGCTA
>JAQGAB010001406.1:0-16529 GCA_034696565.1 Isotomurus graminis
CTACTGCTGATATACACTTGAGATTTTTTGCTCATTTGGTGTTCGTGAATGTGTAGTAAATGTAATTTCGGATGAGAGACATCTTGTCAATCTCAGTTGATGAGCCACGGTACCAAACAGCCTGTTAAATAGCCTCAATGCGAAGTTGCAAGTAATCAAGTAATCAGGGCAAAGAGTTCCAAACTCTAAATGAAGTTTAAACTTTTCTACAAACTCTTGTGTTGGCATTTTGGATTTTAGAATGTCAGAATAAAACACAAAGTTTGCTTTCCTCAGCTTCTCTCACACGTGTTTTTGCCTTGTTTTGCACATGACATGAGATTAGGTAATTCCAGCTATATCCCTCGTATAACATTATACATTGAGGTACAATAACTTTGAACAAGTTACTCCTCCCCTTTGCTTATTCGTCCTTGGTTGGAAAAGACCATCTCGTTTTATTGTACATTCTACTCAAACACTTGAAGAATCAATGAAGAGGTTCTTAAGGGTCATTCAGAATACTTTTTTGCCTTCCCTATATACTTTCCCATGTCCTTTGCTGCCCACAGAACTCCCAAGAGTTTTATTACCTTGTTCCCTCTTCGCAAATAAAGAAATCATTGCATCACAACGTCACAATCTATAGAGGATTATTAAGTGTAGTATGTTGAACTCAATAATAAATATATCATAGAAAGTAATATGTGGCTTAACAAAATCTTCCGTTTGGTGAGTACAACATACAGTATCAAACTATCAAACCGTGAGTCGTGACCTTTTAGATTCTGAAAGAAGCCCACTCCACTCATCGATTGTAAGTGGAGGAGTGCCACCACCTAAGAAGAACTTGATAATAATGATGTGATAAGGGTTTCATTTCATGCATTATCAAATTTTCTAAAGCATCCTGCAGGAATCTCACTTCACACTATTTTACACGATCCTTTTGGGTGTCTTGTCTACAACATTTTATGTTGTATGTCGCCTCATATCGTCGTCGTAGTTTTGTCCTACGTGTTCTATTCAGAGAGAGGAACGAGACTAGGATCCATGAAGATGTAATTTGGTACAGTGTGTGCTTCAACAATACACTTTGTGTTGAGATGAGTTTTAGAATTAATAATAGATCTTTAGGGTGAGGAGAATGAATGAAGAGAGAGAGAGAGAGACTCGGAGGGGTGAAGAAAGCTGAGGCAGAATGGATCAAAGAAAAAGTGCTCTTTTGGACAACCCCAACTACTTTTCTCACTTAAGCTTCTTTCCCTTCATGGAACTGGTTGTGCATAGTGCAGTAGAAGTATTCTTTAGTATATCTGCATAGCCTGCAGGGCAGCCAAAAAATAAAAAATATTGTGTGCCGGGTATTATCCGCTTTCTGTATGATTATTACTGCAGACAACTCTCATGATGATTCTTGTGTGTGTCCTCCTCATGTCGTCATTACTCATACTGCACAATACAGCCATTTGAGTTGGTCCAGAGTAAGTAGAACACAACTAATGGCAAAAAAGAAAGTATAAAAGTGTTTGTTGGCTTCCACTGATTCTCACTGGCTGTGCATTCTGACTCGGATTTAGATGCACTCTCGTTGCATCCCGCAAGATAACATTTGAACAGGGCTTAACTGCATCTGACAAGAAATAAACCGTGTAGAATAGATCGCCGGAGACACCATCCACTAAACTAACCATCCCCTAACAAAGTAGATGGAGGAATGAAATCCATGTCTACAAAGTACAAATGCCTCGACTTGTTCGTACTCTCTCTCTCCTTGTGTTACATTAGGCCAACAGTTTTTTACCATTTCCCTTTCAGATCGATAAAGTAAATCACACACCATGGAAGGAATACGTGCAAGACCTTAACATAACCATAAAGAATTCCGTGAAGCACTTCGACGATGCATTCTTCTCCATAAGAAAGTGTGCAGCAGCACTAGTGGGTCTACTTTTAGACCTAATTCCATTTCCATAAGCCATCCACTCCAGTCAACACTTTAGAAGTAGTTTTACTACACTCCGGACACACACAAATACACAAGTATTCTGTAGGACATTTTGTTGCTCCATAAATGCAATCCGGTCGTTGCATTTGGGGTTCTACAAGAACTAAAGATTGAATATTTTCTTCTCGTTGGGAAACACTGAGGCCATGTAATTCAAAGTGTTTGAGTATTATGAGCCATGACGAGTAGCACAAGCTACGGTTGACGGTGTATAATACATTCCCATGATATAACAGCACATCATCATACTTCTTTCTTCTTTTTTATGTTCAAGGGAAAGTTTTTTTATTCACAGAACTTTCTTACACGACAACGACTTTGTCCATAAGTATATACCCGATTATACGTATACTCCCACCCCTACCATCAATTACTTACTGTCTTAACAATAAAATCCTTTAAGATGTTTCTCCAGATATACTCAAGCCATTTAAGCGAATAAACCTATCGTACCTACATTGTGTATTCCTTCCTTCCCCTCTTTCTTCTTGGAAAACTATTGGCAATTAAATATTCTTACGGTTGAATTGTTTTATTACATGACAATATACTGGAGTGCAAGTGTAAAATTTTATGCGTGCGTTGTACATTGTACGTGTTCGCAGATTTGTTGAGTCAGATAAGATAAAAGATACGATCATGGGGAGGGCATGTATAAGAAATGAAAAATGACTCTTGTAAACCTTGGATGAATGTTGCAAAGACCCAGAGGAGGGATTATTTTTTATGCAGTATATGTGAGATGTGTTATTACTTTGAATCGCTTTATTAATTCATGTATACGAGGTGGTAAAGGTGGGGCATCTAAAAATCTGAAAATCTAAATTGATATGAGACGTGAGGGACACTGCCAACAGGGTTATGTAATACACTAGACGAGAGCAGATGATGTGTTCTCGGTGTAAAAGTACATGGACCCCGTGTGGGTAACTATTGTGGACATGAATGGAATTTAGATTAACTTCCAGTTATGCGATGCCTCAATGTTATAACGTTGTGTACACAGAATAGAAGATTCTACATTCTTGCTAAAATGGGTCTCTCGTAATTTATTGTGATATGTACCAATTCATTGTGGCTCTTTGGTGACTGCAATAATCGTACAAAACAAGGATTGTTGATTTATAGACTATAATTCACTCACTCTCGTTCTGTTTGACACTGAAATGTTGTACTTGTCCCATTCTGGATTGAAATTGGACCCTTTGTTTATCATTTTTTATTTCTTTTTGAAACCCTTGCGCAAAACTTTATGAATTGTAGGAACTAGAGTGGAAAGTCGTTCTATTTATAGAAACTATTGATTGACCTGCATATAAAAAGTGCATTCCCGCAGGCATTAAATCACTACTTGTCTTTTCTTCCCGTCTATTTGGTTAGTAAAGAGCCATAAAACTTTCCCCGAAGCTGAAAATAAAAATGGCCTGACACAGTTGACATTAGCAAATAAACCGAGAGTCCAACTGACACGATAATGCATTTTGCTTATATTAAGCGTACCACATGCAATGCACGAGCAGAGTTGTGTTAACCTTCACACACTCTCCAAGTCTGGAACTACAACGTGTAAAAAGTAATCATCCTAAAATCTTTTTGTTTCCCACAGATTTTCAGTCCCTCTGTGTTATTCTGTCGTCTGTATGGATGGTCGACATGTGATTTGAATATTATTTCAGAAGAAAAGGATATGTGTCCTTTTATAGAAGTGCCTCAAGGTGCACAACACCCGTTTTGTCATCATGTTCAGTTGTGCAGAACCAGTAGTGACATAACAACATGCGCTTGCTGTTGCATCAATGTTGCTGCTGCTGGTGTGTGGTGAGGGTTAATAATTTTATAATTTTATTCCTTCTCCTGGAATGGAGTGCAGACCACTTTTAGATTTCAGCCATTCCAGGATTCATTACGACTTGTCTAGGACAGGAGACAAGCAAATATCTGATGTATCTAAATTGTAAACGTGCAGGTATATTGAAAAAATCACCGTTCTATGATAAAGAAGGTCTTTTTCTCCTTACATAATGATGCAAATGAGATGGACGAGGTTTAAAAAAGCACGAACACAGTTGAATAAATAAATACAGATAGATTAACAACATAAAACCAGACTGAATTCAACACCACCAAGTTTAGGCTATGATATTTTTTGTCTGGTGAGTCTGCGGGTCTCACGAGAAGGACTGAAGGATGGTGCATAATAATAATGATAATCGTAGTTGTATTGATGATGATGTCATTGTGGAATACCCTAAGCTTAAATCCTTTGGGACCATAAGCTTTTATCGGTAAATAAAAATATTTCAGGGTACTTTCATTGTCCTAGGCTTACAACTCATTTACACACAAAGTTGTGGTGTGGGGATGTGGATATGACCAATCTACCAATCCTTTCTGTATTTTTACTCTTTTAAAATGACAAAAGTAAATAAACACACACATAGAAGCGGATGAAATAATACGAGCAAAGGTTTCACACAAAATACGACTGCAACATATTAACTGAAATCGATCCGTGTTTAAGTGCAGACGATTTTGCAAATATGCTGCACATTTTGTAGGTTTATGGAGATTACCTGTCTGTCTTACAAGTAGCAATTACTTGTGTAATTTTAATTTTAATGTCTTAACTTCAACACAAACATTGAGATATTTGAGACTAGTTTTTATAGAGGCAATTTATATTCTAAAAATGATTGAAACATTTTACTACTTGCAGTCGTGAACATTTACGAAAGAAAACTAGCTTGAACTATTTATTTGCTTTTGCACTGCGTCATCTCATATCGAGCAATGTGTGTGACTGCACTTGTTTTATTATTCTTGCTACATTTTTGCATGATAAGTTTTGGCACTTGCAGACATATTGTGAAAACATTCCACAAAATAACTGCGATATTAAATGTGCGGTTTGAGAAGATACAGTCAACAGTAGAAACAAGTTACGATTGTAAAAACCTACCCAGAATTGCTTCTGCTTTTTAGAGGGACGCTTTACAGACACATCTTTTCATTCTCCATTCACTCCTGTCACGACATTTGCATATATTTAAGCACATCTTGGAAATTGATGGATGAAATATGCATCAGAACAAACTTGTTCATTCTTATCCAAGAATTTACTTGACTTTAGAGTACAGCGAGAGAATAACAGAAAACTAATAAACCGAGGACTAGATGGGCAGGCCTGTGGCGTCATATCCACTTGAAACTGCCAGTCTTATTCATCTCAAGATTGTGAATAATGATTCTCTATACTCTGAAATATTTACCAGCTCTAAGAATCCGCTCCTTAAACGGCTTGTTCACTTGGATTCTCGCTCAGGAGCTGAGTCAATGTTGCCTTGAATAAATTCTTCGCGAGATGAAAGACAATGAGGATGAGTGCGAAACCAAAAGTAGGTCTGGCTCCGCAAATGCCATCAAACTTAAGTTGGTCATGCATGAAAACGTGGACCAGACTAAATCAATAAAACTCTAACATAAAGTTATGTATCTTAATCATGTATAATATATGTTGTTAAGATAGGAGAAAAAGGTTCCCTCCAACTTTCCACTTGCTTTCTCTTGTCAGATAAATAATTTAGGGAGTATGTATCCATTGACTCGCGCTGATATGAATGAAGCAGACACAAGGTGTTGGGAGAAACTCTTTGAAATGTATCCACCACATAGTTAAACTACTCATATCATCACTTCCCCAGAACGGGTTGCTTTTACACCCATTTGGGTTAGAATAATGTCACATCCCCTCTTTGTGTGAATGAGAACAAGGATGATGACGAATGAAGCTATTTAGGATGAAAGACTGGCATTTACCAGCGAGTAAATGACGAGCAGAGGGAAATATTGCATATCATAAAGTCTCCTTCAACATTACCAGACTTATTACGTTGGTCATGTTCCAACTGAAGAAACCGACTAACCGACAGAACATGTGGCTAGCAAATTTTTCATCCGGCATATGTGTAAAATCTTAAGCGAAATGAAAGAAAATATTTTAATGAGTAACGAAAACAGATCTCCGGGTGGAGTATCCAATCATGGAGAAGACGTGGGAGTTAATCGCTCAGTAAAATAATTATGTTGAGGTCTACGACGATTATCCTGAGACAAATCCATTTCTAAAATAACCCTATGAATCATTTTCCACACATATTGATTAATACGTTAAGGCTAGTGGCCTCGCCATCTGGTCCACCAGACTGGGGTGTTTGTAATTAACGACTTGCAAAACCGAACAATACTGTCAGATCCGTAATATCTAAATCAACAAGCGAAGCGTCCAGAAAAGTATCAGTTGAAGAAGATATGTAACCTAGTTAGCTAATCGGTGTTTGCATAGGCCGACTATCCGACTAATGGCAATACGGCTTTCTCATTAAGCTACTCTCCTGAGTTTGTCCTTATCTCCAAACATTGTTTGATGAAACTCCTTCGCTTCTTTAGATGCACACATATGGATCATCTACATCACATCTCTGATTCTACAACACCATCAGGCACCCAGTGTAAACCTTACTGACCCGATTTCTCTCCGGAAAAGCACCCATTGCACTGATCGCTTACACTGGTCGCCACTTTTACTTCCGGGATTTCTCCTCCAAACGAAACCAAATGGCCTTTAGTGTCAAAAGTCAACAACGAATGTTATCCATGCAGATTAACCAGACGACGGAAGAGATTCAGCTATTATGCACACATGAAGCGTTAAACTCTTTTACGGATACATTTGCTCCATCACGCATTCACAGTAAGTACTTGCCAATATCCTCTGCACTACATTTTATATCTCCAACAATTAATCATTCTGTCTATTCCTCTCTCCAATCCGGAGTTTTATCCAGGAGCGTTACATTAAAAGCTTTAGGTTCTGTAATCTCTTCTGCATTCATGTATAATATTGGCCACAAGATCGTTGAACCTCTCTTATGTCTCTCCATTAGTTGTCCACATTTGTCATCTTACGTTAAGGTTGACATTTACACGACACAACAGAAGGCTCTTCCATTCACCGTAGACACCTCTATTTGCACCAGATTTATTACCTAATTGCTCCGTGACGTAATGCAAAAATGAACATCTTCTTTAGCTCACACTTTCATAATAACCAGTCCACCCTGCAGACTTGTTTACTTCACGCAGCCACTCCCAATCGTTATCGGTGAAAGCTACCCGTATTTGATTTACACCTCACCTGGAAAAGTTTATTTAATCTTGATACGCACGTGCCCCAAAAGTAAACTTCTCTACGCGTGTGTTCCCAATTCGATTTCAAAAAATGCCATACAGTCTACTTGCTACTTCTTTCAATATTTATTCTTCCAGTTCTGTTATAGAATGCTACAAGGTGGAATTACTTATGTTATATGCCCAAAGTGCAAAATACCAATCAGATGTATTTCGTGATTTAATTAGATTGAAATATAATTCTTTTGTGTCACTAAAAGTCGTTTTCAGCTTAGAACAAGCAAGCATAGATCTGACTTGACCATTAAAAACTGAGCAGACAAGATGTACATCAGAATTTCAAAGATCTTCTGTGAACAATGCAAAAGCTTCGGGAAGCATGTTTGCTAGTTGTAAGTAACATTATTGCACATGTAGAAGACGAGATAAGAAAGTTCTTTCTCATTCGGATGTATCTTTTGGCTCAACTATGAAATTGCATCTTTCTCGGTGAAGTAAAATCATATCTAGTTTTTGCTCCTCTTTCCTAGTATTATCTCCTGTTCTAATGCAGACACTAGTGACTCTGTTGTTAGTACATCTAGTACCATTGGTGGAATGTTTTAAGGAAGCTTGTGCAATCTATCTTAGGCTTCTCCTTTCTCGCTTTAGATAACTACTACCAGTGTAAGTTCAGATGAAACATTTTTTGCCCGTCTTCTTGGCTCCCCTTCATAAAATCGATCCACAAGAGAGGAAGCCAAACATCTAGAATTGCTCTAGTCAAACTGCCTAGGCACTCTGAATGAAAGCTTTACTTTATACTTCAGTCTGTCTGTATATTCTGCTTTGCAATCGGCCTTATCCTTCCTACTTTGAAACTTATTCGAATACATATACAAACCGAGTCTTGTACAAAAGTACAAACAACCCACCGTGGTTGGTCACTCCATTTTCTCCCTTTTCCGTTATCCTTAGTGATTACATCAACTACCCAGGTCCAAGCTCACTTTTATATAAAACGAGACAATAAAAAAGTTAGCCTCCCTAACTTACTTTCTGTACCAAATGCAGACCAACACTCATTCACTCTGGTTGTCTCAGGTCTCAAAGTACAAACCAATTGTTATGTCCTCGTATGTCGTATACAATTCCGACTAAGCTTTCTTTCACAATCAACATTGACAGGTTTAGATACAGCATACAACTCCAATGCGTATTATTGCGTGTCTCTTTAGCTTATCCACCCAATTTTGCTTTACATCTTGTTAGTCGAGGAGAAAAAGAAGTTCTTGTTTTGGAATAGACTTCCAAATGGCTTGATCAAATCTTGTTTGTCCTAATGCTCTGACCTGTAGACTATGAGCTCAATTTTCTACACACCTTTTGATAACTTAGCTGAAGTAAGAATGTACTTCGTACTTAATAAATCCGTCAAATAACTTTGTAAGAAATCCCTTGAACATCATGCGGGAACAAAATGCAAGATTAAGGAAAGTCAAACCGAATCCCCAGTCAACATGGGTTATGATGATGAAGCTGTCTGACAGTTCCACTCCCATCATTTACATTCCCTTAGCCCCCATGAGATGAATCACTGCTGCATCACTGCCATTCCTCTATTCCCTTTCCATTGATCTACTTCACTCAATCTATTCTCCCGACCACCATCACTTTGAAGTTTCACGTCTACTCTTCTAGTTTAGTTTTACAAAAAATACTCAAATAGCTCATACGAGATGAGCCAGAGAATATTTTAAAAGTACTAAAGGTCCAACACAAAGTATCGAGTCAGCACGACTGTCTAATTGAATTCACTCCCATAATAAATCTTAAAAGTAATTAATGAATACAGGAAAAAGCCCTTGAGAAAGTTTACAATGGATTTAGAATGGAATATTAATAATTCTCGCTATTAAAAAATACCACCCTCCTTCGTCTCCGTGGAATACCCAACCCAAATCATGTAACCCTGCACAGTTAGTCACACTCTGGGTGTAATGCATTTCTCTCATAATATTTTTACGTTCATTACGAGATGTAAGAGGACCTGATGAGACTTTCAAATTAATCATGGCCCCTCTTAAGTCAAATTTAATTTAAAAGAATGCCCTACAGAGATCCGTTAAGTGTTTTAAAACAATACAGTCTTTTTATTTAAATTAGCTGGATGTATAGACTTCCCAGAGAACAATATGTATGGGAAAGGAGGTCTTCCCCACAGACAACAGAAGACTTTATGACTTAAGTATATGCACCAATACTTGGGGGTCATTTTAAAACCCCTAATTTAACAACAAATGCGATCACGAATAAAGACGTCGCTGTCTGAAGACAATAGAGCTCGCAACATCTTAACGAGTAAATGAATCTCATTCAATTTGAAGTTAGCCTAGTGCACTAGATTAATTATGGTCCAAGAGATCTTCTCAAGTAGAAACTGTGCAGGCAAAAAACTGGAGAAAACATGAAGCCCAACAAATGAAGAGAGATTGTTGACTGTCCGTTTGAATATAAAAGTGAGGGTAGACATTTTTTTACTAGAAGATTCCATGCGATGTGTTATTACACGGAGTCTTTTAGAGTTCTGAGGACTCATCATCATCTTCATCATACATTTGGCCGGAAGGGTAAGGCTAGGCATGCTTAAGAAATAAGTAACGTCTTCTTGAGTGATCTCGAGCTCATATGCCGACATAAATTAATCACGCACGTTACAACAACATGTTGGAGTTGGAAATGGAGGCAGAAAGAGCCAAGGGGAAACTATATTTGCCTCAAGTGGTTCACTGCCAGTGGTTTAGGTTAAAGTAGCTCCATGAAGAAACGCTTTCTAACTCTCTGGGAAGGCAACAGACACATCATCACATCGTGATATTAAAAAGCCACGTTAAAATGACTCTCTTGGTGAGAACGGGAAAGAGGAAATGAAAATAAGAGATAAAGTTCCTCACGTGTACACTTAAAGGTACACGTCATGATGTACGCACACATCAAGTTTGAGTGACGGCTTGTACTTTTAAACACTCCGAGGGTAGAATTACATCGGAAATCTTCAGACTCAGTTGCCTTTGAAGCCTCGCAGCAATTTGTCAACTGATTTTTTATATATTTAACCTAAAATTACGTTCATTTGAGTTTATGAAGACGTTGAAGCATAAATTAAACTGAAATCGGTATCGGGACAAACCTTGTCCGACAAGGAGAGGGTTACTTCAAATAATTTAAAAGTCAATCTAGCTTGATGCAATAACTTACGGAGAGATTCAATTACCCATTTTCTATCGCTAACTTTCTGGTTCTGATTCCCGAAAGTTACGAAGATTCGCCGGCATTCACGGCTGAGTGAAACTTCAGCCAACCAAAATTAAAGTTATAATTCCTACGGGAAGACTCCATTTCCATTTGAGATGCTAGGGAATCGACGTAAATGCGGAGACATTTATGGGGGAACCTAAGCACGAGACCTAAGAATTACGACAGCTTCATTAAAATAGCATGATTAAACCATTACATTTAGATTTGTAATTTTGGAGAGAGGAGTAATGTATGTACATCATCCGTTGGAAGAACGAAAGTTTTCTACAAGACAGGAGATTTGTATTCTTCACGATTCTGAATAGAACTCAGCGGGTGGATTGGATTCGGCAGTCGATGAAAGAAGTGCTGAATTATGTCCGATTCACGTTCCGACCTTCCACCAACTCATAAGCGCTGTTACAAGAAAGATGACGCGTCTTATTGTACGGGAAGAAATATGTACAACATAAACCAAGTCATGTATGTGTGAGGATAGAGTCTTTCTCCGGTGGATACTTAAGTGCTGGTGTGACTCATTTTAAGTTTATGACTGCATGGGGACCGGAGTGACACTCCAGTGATATGATGGTGGTGAGATGAGGATATTAGTTGAATAAGACATCATTCGTAGCCTTCTCTCTGAATCGGGAAAGTTTTTGTGATATCCATCAAAATGACAATCGCCCGTAGTTGGTAGTCACCCCTTACTAAAGTGATGACCGATCACGAGCACCGCACAATGCACTTCCAATGTTCCACTCGACTTTCTCCAAAAGTCTGAAATTATCGTGTGGATGCCACGCAGAGAAGAAATGGGGATACACAAGGATGACTAACGAACCCTGCGTAAGCCTCTCTGCTTCCTCCCTTCCTGAGGATTGCTGATTTCCCCCAAAATTTAGTGAAGCTTCCAATACTGATGTCATTAGTTGGTAGTTGGTGAAACTAATACAAAATAAATAAATGAGAAGCTAGACAGAATGCCCTATTTACCATGAAGTATTGTTAAATAACTTTATTCAGTATTGGACTAAACTGAATGTACAAATTAACTTCGACAGTTCCCACAGTATAGTCCTGATCTTTTCGTCCGGATGCGGGTAACTGCTCTCTGTTCATCCTGGCTTATTACATCCTGATTAAAGGGAATAATTCACGTCTTAACGAGGAACTCCTACTATGAAATGAATCGAGGGAAGGGAACTGCTGAATCATTCAACAAGCTTATTGTACGGGATGTGTTTTATGTTTTGCATTCTGAAAATGATCAATGATCACAAATTACATCATAGTCCACTGTTCCAAAGCACAAAGTATAGGGTTCATCTCAAAGCTAAGAAAAAAATAGTTTCATCACATTCTCAATTGGTCATCACAGATTTGGGCAATGAATAACGTTCATGGGATTTGGAATCGAAACGAATTGGTGTGGACGATGATGGGAGCTTCAGAGATAATAAAACAGTAGGTGGATTATTAAAAACAAAAAGAATTCTGATTTTTGAGTACAACTTTATCCCGATCCCAGCAATGGAAAGGATTTCAAGAACACAATCGTTTTTTGTAGTACGTAATCAATACATGTTGGATCGTCGTGGGTTTGTCATTAGAATTTTGTGATACTAAAACCAGCATAAAATATAAAATAGCCAGTGTACCGAGCTAATCCATAAAATGAATTAACACAAGGCTAGAAAGTGACTCGGCAAATGTCCAAATCGCGAAATCCAAAAATGGAATGCCTCTTATGGATGGAGTTGTGTGGTGAAGTAATCAGAGATAAGCTGCACTTTAATACGGAATTCATTTGCGAGCATTGTTTAATTTTAAATATTCCTGTCTTTTGTCAACATCATCATATACTAAAGAATAAGGTTGATAAACCCATCCTTGCATTGTATCTCTGGGGTATCCTCTGATGCCAAATCCTAAAGTCTTATCATCACTTACTAATTGGAATAATTGGAATTCGAACTAAGACAGACACAAGAATCCATTGTGATAAATAATTGAGTATAGTTTCGACTTCTACAAGGATCCCCAGACGCCGTGCAGAGATATGCAGCTGAAAACTTCTACTGGAAACTTTGCAGTTAAGACGAGGATGAGTCATGTTTAGCAACATTGAACAGTGCAAATGTTGAGAAGACCTTTCGATGACGCAACTCGTGTGCGATTGAAGACAACGAAATATAACCGAAGCTGAATTGAATTCATTTACATCTTTTATTTCATCTCCATTGTCTCTGATTAGCATCCTAATTGTTTTGACAACTGCTGAAACTTGAAGCACTTTTCTCTTTTGTCAGTCATATTGTATGGGAAGGCACAAAAACTAAACACTATCAAAAATATCAAGTTTCGTTCCATCTTATCTCATCAACTCTCACATCTGCTGTTAAGTGAAGCTCATGACTCAACCCAAATATTCCTATTTTAATTCATATTCAATTAGCTTGAAGCAATGAGTTTTAACAGTTAATTCCTTTCATTATTCGTCATCATCCTGCCTTCTTAACTAATTAGGGACTCACCTATGACCACAGGAGGGCTTGGCAGCCGATGAGACAACGAACCTTGCATGTTTATGCAAACACAAGCAAAATCTCATGGCATAATTCATATTTTCCATATTGAAAATTCAACTCGTGATAATTATCGCAATGCAAATGAGCCAAGTTATTTAAAAGTCTTGTCATTTACTCTTCTAATGCCTCTCGTGTCCATCTCATTATTGTTCAGGGAAAGGGCAAAAAACTACTTTAATTACAAAGTGGTGCACAAGGTTGCTGCACCCTCGTTACCTACTTAATTTAATCATTCAAGTAAAGAAATTGTTTTCCATAAACAGTTTCTATTTACTTATAGGCTTAATAATATTATACTGTTCTTTGCTTGAAATAATGAGACCGATGATGGAGACACTTTAACATAGTAAGGGAAGTTGGAGATATCAAGGAACCACAATACTGTCTTGTTTAAGGATTCGAGTAAATTAAGAGCGTGGTAAGTGGTGCTAAATGATTTAGTAAACTTGACTGTACAAAAAAGATCTCTCGTGTTGCAGTGATCCCCTTGTATCTCATTCATCACAAAGTATTTCCTATTTATTTTAACTCGTGCCATTGAGACAACGAAGCTCATTATGATTAGAATTAGAAACAATCAAACTCTTTTAGGTTCAACTTTTGTGTAAGTCAGAATATAAGGTCATCTTCTCCACGATATATGAGACTGATGATTTGATAATTACTGAAGCAACCACTTTACTCCGCTAATGACTCTAACCTGTTTGCCATTTTCTAGTTTTTATTTCGCGAAAAGTACAATTGATGATTATTGCAAAGTGTGATGTTTTGAATAACAGTGTCACGATAACCTATTCATTACTACTCAGAAATTAGTAACCATGCTCATTCTTCTGATAAAACTGCTTTGTTTTGTAGTTGGAGTAATAAAACCATAAGACAAGAATGATTAAATCATTCCACTAATCCCCAATGATCCTGCGTGTTCCTTTCATATAATCCTCGCATATCCTATCATTCCTATCCATTACACTCACCAACTCTTCCTGCACTTTGACCGGTGTGCTTGTTAGATGATATTTTTGATACTGTCATGTCATGTCACCAGATTAAATAGTGAACTCGTCTAGTATGGAAGCCTAGGTTGCTGTTGCAATACGAGAAACACACATTCTCGACATGTGATGATAAGCCAAATTGCAAAATCAACGCTACATAACAACTTACTACATTTTGTACGCACAGTCATAAATCTACAACAAACGTCCTAAGTTGAAGATATTCCATACTTTGAATTTGTTTTTCCAAAAGATTTATAGGTGCTTCATATTTACTACCACGCGACATTATTTGAATTAGTTTTAAGCAACCGAGGAAGTATAATTTACACAAATGTTTGAATGTTATTCTTCTGGTCATCCGAGTCTCCAGTCAGCAAATGTATTAAATTACAACAGATTGTTACTAATCTGTAGTGCCTGACTTTCTCATGTCCTCATCGTTGAACTGATGACCTCGCATAAGTAAAGCGCGTTAAATGCTTACGAGGCTTAACCGGCAAATAAATATATTTCCATCCACACACGTCTCTCTCTCTCTGCTACGCGACATCTCCAACTCGACTGGCACCAATGAAATATGTCAATGAGGTCATCATTTGGTAAGGCTGACTCTCCATATCGTCTCTTCATTTGTTTCCTTTATGATAAACTAACCAAATCAATGGAAGGAAGTTTTGGCTCCAACCAGGAGATCTATTCGTTCCCCCAAGACGTAAAAATGCGTGTAATAAGCACTTAATGAATCAGAATTGTTATTATTACATGAAGCTAAGTAGTGAGTGTACCGTGTACCACAGGGTTCATAATAATTATATTCCAAACACACAATCACTTCACTCATGACTTTATTATCTGGAAGTCACGGCTAAAGCTCCTGCAGCCAAGTCGAATTGATATTGTAACACATATCCACCGTTTCTCCTGTCTATTTGAGCCTTATTACATTCACTACTGGAACAGCATGTAATGATTACAGATTACAGATCAAAATGCCTACACATCCAATTCTTT
Organism: Isotomurus graminis; assembly: GCA_034696565.1. Lineage (NCBI taxonomy): Eukaryota > Metazoa > Arthropoda > Collembola > Entomobryomorpha > Isotomidae > Isotomurus > Isotomurus graminis. The sequence continues at coordinate 15,054 of JAQGAB010001406.1, forward strand.
CCAGGACCATTACAACACACAACCTTTCAGGTTTTATTGACTTGAACCCTCAGAAGGAGCTCTGTGTTTGCTACTACAAACTACACACTTCAAATAGCTGCTAATGCAAGAAGCTCAGGAGGAAAGATTAAAATGGGCTAGAGAGACTGAATCTCACATCTCACATTGCTGACCCTCGACCCTCCCCAGATATCAGTTATTCCTCAGAGTAGTTCATTTCATATTTTATGATGCTGCGTTGCTTACACTCAATCCAACTTCTCCTCGGATAGGTACGCACTCCACCACCAAAAGATTTATAATCAATGATGATGTAGCAATAGATGGAAGGGGATTTGGTTACTCGCTATTATGATTGACTCTCAGGGGGATGAAATCCTCAAATCTCTCTGAGCCACTCTTGCCCCGCTACAAGCCGTATTGTATTCTCAGAATGCAATTACTACTTGTTCTTTTAGTTTTATTTATGTTAAAGGAACTTTCAGAGTTATTCTCTCCTGGTACTTCATGAAATTGAGAAGGAAGAAGGAGGAAATAACGATCCTTAAGCTCTAAATATGAACATTCCTTCTTCCCAGTAAATATTTGTATGGATTGTTCGATTCTACCTAACGCACAAACTTTCCTTTGGATTTTATAACAAAACATTAGGAAGGTATAAATGACTGACACTCTTCAAGGATCTCGAGGTCTGGCAGCTGAATTCAAAAGAAATGGGATGTAACAAACAAAGCAAAAGCACAAAGTAAAAAATTAGCTGTTTGAACCAACCCCTGTGCTCTCTTCTGTTCCATGTGTGTTCGTCAAATCTTCCGATTCACGGATTCACAAATACCCACTCAACCAAAGTATTAGATTTTTTCAATTGACTATAGATTGATTCTTACTCGTAGTGACTTATGTGCATGTTCACAACCCACAGGGAGTTCTACTTAATAGACGCGCAGACATAAACTCCTAGTGAATCCCAACAACTGCAACTGTCTGGGATATTCGATTGTATACACTTTATTTTGTGACGCTCATCATGTAATCTCATCCTATTGATGTACCATAAAATACTGTAAAAAGTGACAGAGGTGTTTACAGAAGTTGACACTTGATCATTTGACTCCTTCGTATCAATCAGACATGGAGAGTTTGAGAGCAGGCTATGGTACTTAAGAATTATGTTTCAGTCTTCCTATCATATCAGGGAACCACATTAAACCATGAAATGTTCTGTGCTCCCAACTCTTGGGTTTCAAAGCACAAAACTAAAACTAAAAAGTGTTAGAAGAGGTGATGGTGTGAGCCATGAATGTGTGTGTGCACTCATTAAATCTACTGGAAAGAATATTCTAAACTGAATTTCAAAAAGATAATCCATAACAAACGACAGCCAAAGGTTTATTTTTTAACTGACACAGGAGCCAGCAGCTGGAAGGCTCTGGATATTAAAAGGCCAAGGGCATGGAACATTATGCATACCACTCT
>JAQGAB010001407.1:0-16527 GCA_034696565.1 Isotomurus graminis
TTAATGTATCTTATTATTAATTAGTTAATTTAAAGCTTAAGAGTTTATCCTGGTGATGTTAAGGAACACGATAATTAGGTCGGTTTTATTCTAGTAGTTAAGTGAGGATAGCGTATGGAATATGGATATCGGTAATATTGATATTTTCACGTGGGGTGCTTCAGACGGGATGTGCTATTAAATTATCTATTTATTATTAGTATAGAACCTTAGGATTGGATAATCAAATTCTATTGACTAGGTCCTTAATGCTCTAGGTTTGAAATGGATTAATTTATGGTTTGTTAATGAACAAGATCATTAACGTACGCCCAATAAACGCGACCTGGGTGATGGGTTCCTTTAAGTAAATCGGGGCAGCTTGATTGTAGATCTAATAACTAACCTGTTTCCTGCTTCTCTTTGAGCTGTAGACATCATATGCGTTGGAAACCCTTTTCACACCTACAGGGACCAAAATATGATCTTGAAATGCATACTTGCATGTCTGCGAAACACTAATAACCAGACAGTGAATGAGACGAACTATTTCACATAAATTCTAACTAATGTATCGTTTATAGCAGAACTTACTGTTAAATGATAGGAGTAAATTATTGTGAAGCTTAGGCTGTAGTGTATCAATTTAACGAATGCGACAGCCATGCATGATCTTCGATTGCACACTTGTCGATATATGTCAGAACTTAGCCCCCATTTCCTATAACGTTACATCACATCTACGCAGTTCAGCCCACCTCCTGTTACGTTACTACAATAATACCTAGGGCAACCGATTTCATCCCCCCGTAGCAGAGTTTAGCCCCATCATCAATAGCAGAGTTCAGTCCCCCATGGGAAACGAATTCATCAGCATGTTTGGAAAGTCGAATGCCACGGGGCAAATAGCGTACCAAATTTTCTTTTATTATTCATTAATTAGTTTGAAACTTAGAATAGAAACCTAGATAGAACCTGTCCATCATTTCTGTGGTTAGCTTCGTGTGGTTAGCACAGGGTTCAGCGATATCTTCCTTTAAAGCTACAGACAATATTAAAAGTAGCTCCTACAAATCTTGAATAACAATGCAATGCTTCATAGAACTAGAAAATAATTTCAGCCGATGCATGTGGATTATCAATATACCAGAACACTTTCCTAATTCAATTTTCAAACATGTAAAATTTCGCCACAATGGAACTATTGGTATCAGGCGAACTGACTCCCGAGCTAACTGCCTCCCGAGCGAACTGACTTCCGAGCTAACTGCCTCCCGAGCGAACTGCCTCCCGAGCTAACTGCCTCCCAGTGGCGGATCCTCGTCAACCTTCTTTTACATCTGTTCAAGTTAATTACGCATTGTGGGTAGGGGAGGGTACCTCGTGGCCATTATTACGCTACGTCATTGACACGCATGCACGCATGTTGTATGAATTAATGTATGTAATGCTGTATGAATTACGCCACGCTCTATGAATTACACAAGTCTCATGAAATGCCATGCTGTTTGATCCTTTGTTCAGTTACAATAATTTGCTCGGTCCTATGCTCGGTCCTATACTCGGTCCCATGCTCTTAGGAATAGTTGGTTGACCTTAAAAGGGTAGTTGGATGGGTGGGTATTTGAAATACCCCTTAGGTTTCATCGTCTGAAGTCGGTGGGGTCAGGAGATCCAGGTCGTCGTCTGAAGTCGGTGGGGTCAGTAGCTGTAGGTCAAGCCACTCAAGTAAAATTCATAGAGCATGGCATTTCATGAGATAAGTGAAAGTCATAGAGCATGGCATCATAACAAGGACCGAGTATAGGGTCGAGTATAAGATCGAGTATATGTGTTTAAAGTATGACGTAGCGTAATAATGGCCACGAGGTATAAAAGAAGCTAATCGCGGCAATGATACGAGGTGTACAATCTAGAATGGTTATTGGACATTAAGTTTCATCTGGAATAATTCGTACGATACGTGTTCAGCTGATAACTTAACATTTCCTTCTGGTCCTTCAATCCGCTTGGCCGACCGTTTTTTTCCTACCGATTCTCCTACCTTTCTGTTTTATTTCCTGGTTTACCGGAATTTTTTGGTTTGACATCCGTTCCTGAATAGATACCCAAGTGAAATATAAGGGGACTTCATAATGAGCTTTTTGCAAATTTGAGTTGCTTTATGTCGAGACAAAACATCTCTGACCCCTGTCTAAGCAGGACCCTTAACCCAGCATACTTCCCCAACCCAACCTTCTATAAACCATGACCTCCAGATATAAGACAGTGAAAAAGGGAAAGTCAGGTCATGTCAGGTTGGTCATAATGGATAATGGTCATACGGATTTCTGCGACTTCGACCATACATAGGTCAAGTAGAACTATAATTATTAGAACAGTTCAAAACATCTATGTGAAATGACCGGGTGGGTTAAAAGTCATTCGAAAGGTCACTCTAAATTTCCGGTTTTCCGGCGTGAACTTGTTTCTTTCGGGCTCTCAAACTGTTAAAGGTCAATAGGCACGAGAGTAAAGTACATGCAGGGTGTGACAGATCACGGGGGATGTGTCAACGATTCCTCTATTATGACCTGTTGTAGGCCAAAGAGGTTATCATGTTGCTATTACGAATAACACCATAGGGGGATAAAAGTAAGTCACTCTTAAGGTGTAACTTTAAATTTAAAGCTGTGCAGAATGTCCTAAATTTTGAAATGCAGGGTATTTCTATGATAGCGCCACCAGCCACAGAATTTCAAATGTGTGGCTTAGCAATTATGATTTTGTGGCTTAGCAATTATGGAACACAGGGCACTCTGTAGTTGTATTTGGCCTACTTTAGTCTCCATGCGTTTTAATCGAACTCCCATAAGCACGTAAGTAGTATTATAGCGATAGGAACGGTAATACCCGCTCTTGCTAATCTTTAATTGTATGACATCATGCACGTTTTCTGTACATTTTTTCAACTAGTCCATGATACTAAAATTCAAGTTTTACACACGTCAGGCAGTCCCGAAGTCTGCTATAAGTTGGTGTCTGCATAGTAGTTCTCACCGTGCCCACTTGTGCGATATTTTCAAAAACGAACTATTTGTTTAACGATCAACTCATCGGCCGTTAGCACAAAACAAAAAGGCTACAAGGTTTCCTTACTTGATAGAAAAGTACAATTTTCCTTACATAGATTTATCTGATTTATCTCTTATGGATATTCATCCATTCTCCGTGGCAACGAAAGTTATCAGTACATATGTTTAATGCATACGTAGTTGTTTGGGGGTAAAGTCCTCGTCATCAGATGAGACTTCGCTAGAATCCGATTCAGGATAAACAATTATGACGATAGGATTGGCATTTAGTAAGTTGACCAGATGTGGGGTCAATGGCATGGTAGTTGTTGCATCCGAGTCTATACTTGATTCGTCATCTGATGGTAATGGGGAAGTGGTGGAATAATGCACGCCACTGTTGGATGATGTAGCAGGTTGGGTTTCATCGTCTTTCTTTGTCAAATGAGTTGGTAAAATTGGCAGATGATGGGCGAGCATTAGAGGGAGAGTGTTCTGCAGGGGATAACGAGAATTGTAGGGAAGATGGTGGTGAAACATCAACCCAACGGGTAAATATTCAGAAGTTGTGGTGGTAATAGCATCTTGATCTGCTAACTCCTCATCTGAGGAGTCTCCGTCTGATGAATCCACAAAGTCTCTAACTTCTATGGCTTCATGCCAAATAAATTGGAATCCTTCTGAACGGGACACATTTTACTTCGTGATAATCATGTGTGTAAATGAAAAAGTCGAAAATGACTGATGAAAAAACTAACTAAGGAAAGTGCAAGTGTAATATAGGTCAGTAGTATCACCACAAATACAGCAATTCCTCGTTTTATTCAGCTATTCTTGTAGAAAGACTAAAACTTAGGGAAGCTCAAACGGGTGAGTAGACAAACAGGAACATAACTAGTGGGTTTGTTGCAGTTAAGCAAAGCTTCATGATGATGAAAAGCATGTCTGGAAACAAAGTCCACTTTAATTGCGAAGACAATTCGAGCATGGTCCGAATAGATGGGAAAATCCGGAGTATCCATGTACCCAATCGTGTCCATGAATTGGCAGGAAGAAAAAATATGACTATTCAGTGGCCTTTTGTTGGAGATGTACAGGTCGTTGCGTACTGAGACGCAGACGCTTGCAGTAAACGATGTCAGTGCGTCCGCTACCATTTAATTCCTGGACTGTAATTGTTATCCTCCAAGCGTTAAATAACAACGCGGGGACCCTTGGACTGAGGTTGAAAGATCCTATTACCATCAAGGATCCTTAGGTTAGGAAACGCAACGTAAACCCTGGATCCCACAAGGAAGAGAATATATTTGTCGACCGCAATGATTCAAGTGAATTGAGAAGACTGGCCCTGAATGATTCTAAGCCAATTGGTGAACTAGCGCTGTTTGGAAAAGCAAGTGATACCTTGAAAGTAGATCTATTACGTCAGACATAAAAAACACGCGTAGTAGTGCGAACCGCCGTGACGTAATATGCTCGTGCAAGGTGCTTTCCTCTTTAATTTGGCTGACGATTTGCTGTCAGCTTGCATATTTTCCAAGCTGCCAGCATAGGTAGCATGTTCCTTAAGCGGTTCAGCACTAGTTTTTTTAGATCACTTATAAATGCGTAGTTGAATTGGCAAACTAGCAGTCCCATGGCTGTTTTGAGTTCTTGAATAATTCAGATGTTCTTGGGGTTTTGGTTATGAAACATTTTGGCTATCTTCATAATATCCAACTAACAACCTTTCTTGTGTTAAAATTCAATCGATGGGCAGTGCAATGTATGCGGTATAACGTTGTTTTGCTTCTTCTAAATTTCAAAGACAGTAAAGCTCCCAACCCTTTATACGTAATAAACACTTGCTACGTCACTCGTAAACCCGACCAAGTAGTTGTGACTATGAATCGCCATGCCAATTGAATGTTCTTACGAAAAGAATTTCAATAATTTAAACGCAACAGCTAGCAGCGCAGTCTGTACCTACTGGAACCATCGTACCATTGTAATAAACGAAGGGATGGTCATTCTGTAAAGTGCGAATCAGAATAACTAGCATTTCAGTTCCAACAGTGTCAGTTTCTGTGCCGACAATATTTCAGAAAAGTTTCTTGTTTGTGACTAAGTTGTTGAGAAATCTTCTATGCAAATCTTTGGATATCATTTTAATGAATAAGGGTGGTTATGTTATTCCGTGATGTTATGTACCTATTTTTGTGTAAAGCAATCAGCTTCTTTTCCTTAAAGTAGTTCCCATATTTGTTGATCGATGTCTCTTACTTGTTGAATTCCACTGAACCTCTCCCGATCTCAACAAGCCATCTTTTCCAGTATATGCAGTAAGTATTCTCGTATTCTTTTTTGATTAGTTTCTAAATATCCTACTTCGGTTGCTAAACTGCTCTGATATTCCGTTTTTTCGGGATTTCCTGCTATCGTATTTGAGTAGCATAGACTGACTGAAATGTTGATTTCGTTTTGTCAGTGTTTGGAACGTACTCCAACCAGTTCATTAAAGAGGTGTGTTGATTCATACTGAGTTTATTACACGTTAGTCAAATGTTTATAAAGGGATGAGTGAGGAAGGACAAGGAACATAATTATGTTAAGCCTTCATCTGAAGGTTATGATTGACGTAATATAAAATATATACAGAAAGATCCTCACATAAAATGTATTATACTAGGAAAGATCCTTATCTTATGATAAAGTTTACTTTGAAAGTCATAAGGAAATGAATAAAAGTAAAAGACGTACATACAAGAAATGATGTAAATGGAATTAACCATAAGGTTATTATATACGTACCTTGTATCATATATTAACCATAATATTATATTTAGGATATGCATCCATGACTACTTGGATGCATATCTATCTGTAATTTGTGTAACCATTCGATAGAAGTTGGCTTAATTAATTTTAGGAAGGCCGGGTCTGGCAGGAACGCGTTTAGACCGAGTAACCCCTTGTTTTTAGTAGTAACAATCGAGGTTCTTCTACATTGCTTCCTATTGTATTTATACGCTTGTGAACCATAACTTTGCATGACTTACTTACTTACTTGGTTCAATATGGTCGATGCACAAGTTTACTTGCATTGTTGTTCAACGCCCGAACACTCGTTAAAACTGACCGGTGTCGGCTTGCATATTTTAAATATCTCAGGCACAAATCCTTTAATGGTATTTGTGAATCAGCCAACAGATGCAGGTAACTCTGTTCATGGTCGGCTTCTGCAAGTAGCAGGAGGAAAAGCTGTTTGAGTCTAGTCTTTGCGCATAATGATGACGTGTGATGTGTTAATAAGTTGTAGTGGATTGTAGAATTGTAGAAGACGTCTGGTTACTTTTAGACGTGGAACTTCCTCTAGTAGCTGATCGAGGGGTTATGGGTATTTGTGATGTCTCCAAGTGTTCGTGTACTTTGTTTTCCGAGTGGTACGGATGCTAAAAAAGAAGTATGTAGTCATTTGTAATTTCTTAAAAATAAAAACCAAACGATGACCTCCTTGGGGTTTCCAAACAAGCATACAAGGACGCGCCCAAGCTGATACGACCCACCCCCAAACGGCCAGCGCATTCAGAGGGGGCCATACTAGAAAAAAGGAAAGATAGGACTCGATGTGTAAGGGAGCGTTACGGCAGTGCTCATGAGAGGGGGGATACGTATAGTTGAATCGGTCACTGTAGATGGAGCAGACAGTTATAGGTGTTGATGGAGATAGGGAAAAGGAGGCTTGAGGTTTTGGGTGTTAATGCACTGCCGAGATGAGAGGGCGAACTGAATCACAAAACTGAAGAAAGATTAATTACAGGTCTGTGAAATTAGAAAAATGCTCTGCTGGCTGTGGAAATGTGGATCACCTATCCACAACTATAAGTAAACTTCGATTGCTTCCGAAATGAAGGGGTTGTATGGGCAGACTTTTGGCCTACGTGATGCTCGTGGACACACGTGAGTAAAGAAGTTAAGTATATATGACTAAGTAAGGCGTAATTGTCCACTTCGGAATGAGATAAAATACTTAATAAGCTGATTTATTATGCTTTATAAAATAAGTTAAATAAGAAACTTCGGGGTGATAGGCCCTACCTATGTGGTTATGCTTTAGGTGGTAAACAATATGATATTGTTCAACAAAGTAACCATAAATTTGGGTCAAGTCTGTTTATTCTGATGGCACAAAAGAAGTGAAACGTTTGCTAATAGTCTTAGAAAAATTAACTGGTTTGTCCACATTAAACATTTCTCATTGTCACTAATGTCTAGAGATCATGAGAAGGGAGAGGGTATGTGGGGTTTGCGAAATTAATGATGTATGATGTGTTTGATGTTGTAATAATCATAAATAAATTTTGATCATGGCGATCAGTTTTGTGGTAATATAAACTAACAGCACTAACAAGCATCCTCTGGTAGGAGTTTCGGTTTTTTAAGTCAACTTTCCATCATTTTAATTAACTTCGTAATTAAGCATTTGTTAAGAACTTTTTGTTAAAAAATGAATATACTGTTATATGGTATCCCCTTTACACGAGTTCACCTCATGTTTCCCTTCCAATCCTAGTGCAACTATGCACTGACCGTCTTTTCTGATCAATCAGTGATAATGCACAAGGTGGATGGGCGCAACATCCCTCTCCTTACAAGAATTGCTCCGCAACAAGAAATGCTAATCAAATGTTCGGTCAAATTTTTTGTTTTGTCTTAAGGCTCGACAGAAAGTCAGGGTATGGCAGTACATAAGATCGCAAAGCCTACCAACTCTAGACAGTTCAACATAGCCTAAACTTCCCGTAGTCTCCCTTACCGGCTTACTCTTGCTTTAGCTATCGGTCGAGATATTGCCTTATGTATAGTCAAACCTTCTGCGTTGATGAGTGGAAATTACTCTACATACACACAACAGTCCCAGTGAGCAACAAAGTGTTGCTTTCTAACCTGAATTATAGGCCACTACTTTGGCTCCTCCTTCAGGGGAACACTCCTATTTAACTGTAGTAAACTGGATTGACTACACTTGGGGTCTTGACCTTATCAATATGCAGTCTATTGCATGGATATTAGTTGCTCAAGTGTGTGACTTCATAATAAACAACAGTAAGATGTATGTGCTTGTAATATCCGTTATTGTTGTAAAGGATATTTTTTAAGAAGATTAAGAAGGAGGAAGAAGCAGGAGGTTGTAAGTTACTAATGCATCAACGCATGAATAATATTACAAGTATTACATTATTATATTACAAGGTTATTTATGTTGATGTATATTTATTTAATCTTGCACGTAAAGCATCTAACTCGTTTTGTAGCCGAACAGGACTTACTGCTAGCGGAGATAATTTTGACTGCATACAAAATTCCAATATTTGGGAATATTCGAAAACTTAGCCCTAGCTCGCTCGCCTTATTCGGTCCGGGTCCGAAGTCTGTATTTCATCAGGTATAGTCATTCTTTATGTTGTAACGTCATTCGTTGTACGTCAGATTGTCTCTTTAAGACAGATTGTCTCTTTAGAAAGTTTCTCAAATCTCAAACTTCAAAGGACTTAAACCTTTTTGTATTTTAGAAGGGCCTCTGAAAAACGGAGCTAATTTCTAGGGAGAGCCTACATCTCCGAGATTCGGGTATTTTCATCATCAAGTGACTAATAAGCTCGAAACTTATTATGTTTGTCTCTCGTATGTTCATAAGCTAACAAAGTATTTAACTTAGCTCTAGTTCTCGCGTGTATTTTTTCCAAGAATACGATAGTTATAGAGTAAGTAAAAGTACTAGGATCGATTTTCAATACAATATTCGTCATTTGTTGTGTATTTCCACTTGAAACAAAAATAAAAAAAGATACCGTGCCTCTCAAGCTACCTGAACTGGGGGATCCAGTTCGAAGGACCAATGCTACGCTTAAAAATGGATGGGCTGGTATTCCGGACTTTACGGGGAACTTGAGAACAGGAAGGTTTTATTTCAGAGATTATGATTGAATGTTACAATAAATTCGTAAGAGTTTACTAGGGCAGAAAGAGAGAGACTTCATTCAACTTGCAACTAACTCACAAGGTTGATAATCATGTCTTTTTAAAGTCTTCCTGTGAAGGACAAAGTGATCGGATGAGTCGGACGTGGCTCATGCTGGTTGGCAGATGACCATGTAAGACAAGATAATAAAATGTTGACTTAGGTATTTTGCATCCAAATTGGTTGACTAGTCATGTGACAAAAAGTTACACAGTCAGCAAGAGACAAAAGGTCGTTTTGACACCATAAATAGCTCATCAGCTTAGTGTGGGTTGTTTTACGTAGTAGTCTACGAATGGACAGTACGAGCAGGGCAGTATCAATATACAAGAAAAAATGGGCTAGCTCTCGTAGAGCTATGGGGTGTCAAATTTATTGCAAACGTCCAAGCTGCTAGATATTTAGACCATTCGTTAGGATTCCCATCAACCATTATTCTCAAGTAATGTCTCTTTTGATCGGTTCACTCGCTGAACCTGTCCTTGAGTTCCATGAATGTGATTTGTTGTACTGAGCATTTTCAAAGTGAATGTACTGAACTGTACCATGAACCAAGTGGATATGTTGAATTAAAATTAACCAACAATTTGTTTTGTTGGAGCACAAGTTACAAATCTGCTCAGATCATCGATCGCAACCAAAATATGACATGCATGATGTACGTAGATGTACTAAATCGACAAATGAGGCGAGCTGAGACTCCTGTAATTATAAAGTATGAGAATGTTAGAATAAATCAACTAGTGATTCTCTGTGAAAAGATATGAATGAATTCAGTGTGTGTAGTATGTTTATATAGTAACAAGTAGGAAGGAAAGTTACATTATTAATTAAGTTTATCATTCGCTTGAAGGTAATGATTGACGCAAGTGGAATTATTATAAGGAAAATCCTTAAGATTATTATATTAAATGTAAGGAAATAATCTTGTGCATCTCAACTAACATATTTTCTTATAAGGAAGGTAATGGTAATTATTAATTCCATTACGTAATATGAAGTAGATGAAACTGGTTTGATAAACTGGTTTTTATGGATGCGCATCCAATGCATGCGATAAGTCGTTTGGCAACGGGCCCATGGCATCCACACGCTTTTGAATAGCAGAGTTGGTGTTTCCCTTGACTGCATTTCTCCTTGATGTCTTTGGTTCATATGTTTGCTTTTTTTGCAAACAACTTAGCTAAGTCTTAATAAATTCAAATAAAACCGGTTGGTTATTACTTTAAAAGTCTTTTTACTCCAAAATGACCTCGGTCATCATGATAGCGTCAAGAATTGTATTCGTTAAGACTTCCGAGATACAAATTTTCCTGTTAAAAAAATAATTTATCAATTTTAGCTTTTCCTGATTGTTCTGAGTATTCGCCATTTTGTCTTTACTGCAGTACTGGTAATTTCATTAATTGTTTATAACGTAGGAGGTTTAGGACTTTGATATAGGACTTCAAACTATGAAATCCTTTGAAATTAGTTGTAGTCCTTCCCAGGAAGGCTATGGTCCAGGTCCTATGTCGATGGAACCTGTAAGGGATAAGATACACGCTTTCGAATTTATGCATACAAGGGGTTTAATAGCACTAAGGGTCAGGGAGATTGTTCGTAAAGAAGTCTAGGGTAAATGGAGTTGAAACTATGGAAAAGGCACCCAATGCACTGCTGAAAGTTTCGTTGTGTGGAGGGGCTTCAAATTGGACAGCTGTGTGAACTTGGTGGGGACCGAGAAGTAACTGAACTCGTAAAAAATGGGTTATCCGTAGATTTTTGACAGACTGGAGTTTTTACTGAAAAGGATGATTCGAATCGGGGAGGAGCTGAAAACAAACCTTCGTTTAATTGATGAGGGCGTAATAATGGGTTTGGAACTAACGAAACTTAGTGTTCCGTAAAACTTGAATGGGACCGTCTTGACGAAGACTACAAGAATATTATTTGTCGGGTCGGGGTTAGCAATCAGGGTCTTCTGCAAAATGTTTTTAGTACGAATGATATTACCTTTCTGCTGTAGCATAAACCATTAGGGGGTAGTTGCAAGAGGAAGACCTTTACTACGGGTTGTTGTGACTTAAGTGATGTCCTCCTTGCTCCAGCAGTGACATAACCATCAGCTTCAATGCATAGACTATGTATGCGACTAACGTCTGTGCGAATTAATATGTCCTCGAGTTGTTGCGCACAAAAGGCAGGACACCGTGGTAGGTTATTTTATAGTAACATGCAACAGTTGAAATTGTAAATTAGTTACTAATTGTAAGTTGTAAGTTAATCAGGGGGCAAAATTATATTTTCCGTTCCATATCTGACATTTTCAGCTTCCTTAGCTTGAACCTCAATTTTATCTGTTAACGCTGTCACAGTGACCAGTTTCGGTAATGATGAATTGCCATTTCCAAAAGTAATATATAGATTTTATGAGTAAAATCCATGAGATGGACTAACGATACAACACTGCTTCATTTTTTAGGGGCGTGAGTGCATCACTGATAGAGAACAGTAAATGAATTATGTTATTATAAATATGCTACTGCTAATATAATATGATAGAATAATATAGATAGATTGGATCAATTCGAGTCGTCTGGATGAAAATATGATAAATAATGTAAAACGTTTACCCTCAATCGGATGAATGTGCATATAAGATTTAGTAAACTGATGAATTAATGCGAAAAAATATTGGCGAGTGTATGGTAATTGATAGTCTTACTCGGTAATTAGGTACTATCATACATTGTTGTCACCTTAGATTAATTGTGTGCGAGGACGGACGAAGACGAACAAAACATTTCTGACGAATTTCTGTTTTTCTATTATTTTATATTCCTTATATTGTTTTAATATTAATGGAATCGAGCCACGTTACCTTAATGGTCTTTAGGTTTCCTTGCTTCTATTCCTTTAGTCCTCTTTGTTTTAAAAATTCTAAAAATCTGCATTAAAAGTCATTAACTATGAACTCAATTTCAGTCAGTCAGATATATACCAAACTGTTTCACAAGGCTTTCCCCAAGCAAGGGCTGTCCAGAAGAAAGGGATTAAAAAATAGGAAATCCCAAATTGGACCATGACGGCCAAAACAGTGATCAAATTCTACTATTATCATGCACGGCCATTCCTGTTGTTGCTGTCAGCATTCACAGACTAGGGTAGAAACTTTGGCTCTACGATGATAACAGGATGACGAATGTGTCTAATTGCTTCTCTGTGAACATATTATTTTCAGTAATATTAACCTTAAACATTGCAAGAGTACTCATAGGTTACGAGTGTACTCTTCCAGACGCTTAAAATACAGGGAAACCGCAGTTTTCATGTGCTTGATCTGATAAGAATTGAATAGAATAGATTGTCCTGAAATGGGTGATGCCATCAGCGTTGAGTCCCTTCCTTTTAAAACGCTCCAACAACTTGGCAAATCTAGCATGCTTATTTGCCCGAATATTTTTGGACAAAAAATGAACATTCGAAATGCTTCTAAAAGCTTCCACTCCCCAAGCTTCCAAATCACAACCTAATCTTCGTAATTTCTCCGGCTTGCTCATCAAACTATAATCTCTAACCTACATTATGTTTTAATCGTTGTAACACTATGTATAATTTAAAGCCATACTTTGGACATACCGGTAATAGTTGATGGTGATCTCCTTGAAAGACCTTCTGGTACCTTGGGATAATAAGGGAAAGGAAGGAAGGTAACAGCACACACGGTTTTCGTTGCATGAATATGCAGTTTAATATGATATCTGTACGTAGATCTTTAGTATAAGTTATGGTGATAAAACCACAAAAAATATATAAAACATATTCGGATGCTTAAATTTTGTTTAATTATAGCCAATTTAAGAATGACAGAGATACACTGAATCGTAGATTGGATCATAGCACTATCGTGTCCGACAAGTGTACCAGCCACTCCAAGATCCTTTCATGTCCAGAGCGTCGGAAATGAGGAGACATGTGGTGGAGTTCTCCACGATGTAAGCCTCACGGATAAGAAAAGTCGTGTCCCGATTGTTGAGACAGTCGAATTATCGAGATTAAGAATTTTCAGAGAGAATACTAAAAAAAACCTGGATGTAATCACTTACATGTTGTAATATGAGCAGGGAATATTTGTTCAAGATAGAAGTGAAGAAGTGAAACAATAATTCCACTGGACAGATTTATATATGAATATTTTCCCATTGGAAACACTTAAAACACTGTTTCACAATCACAGAAACCACTTACACAGCACTAAAAGTAGATAATATTAAGAAGGGATCACTAGTTATTATATAATTATGATATCACATAGGATAGAGAAAGAGTGAAGTCCATAGCTGAACTTGCAACAAATGTGCAAGTGATGCACAAAAAGTGCAACGCAATGTAACTGGGTCATGAGATGGGTAATAAGCTGAAGTGTGTGCCAACCAACCAACCTCATGAGATCACGCCGTGAAGTCATGCGGGTGGTAGGTCAAATGGTTGCAAAAGAATGCAGCTCATGAAGTAAGAGAGAGTTGGTAGCAAACGAACGAGTTTCATAGGTATGTATTTATAGGTATATATTATTGAGTAAAGTCCGTCCGTTCCCATTGAGGACACATAAAGCGCATTGGTAGAAGCGTGGTAGTGGACCCTATGATGTACATGGTCCACGTGCCATCCCGATTTCAATGAAATTTTCGTGGTTTTCCGTTGGGATGTGAATAATTGACATATTTTCGATATTTTTAAATTATTTACACAACTTTCATAAATTTTTTGTAAATTTCTGAATTTTTTGTAACTTTCAAAATTTATTCCTTCGGGTTAGAATATTCAGGTTTTTCGCAGTTTTTTTGAAAAAATTACAAATCTGACATCTCAAAAAATATTTTTCTCAGAAATGTTTACAAAGTATGGTTGTAATCGCAACATATGTTTGTGGTAAAATATTTAATCATTTTTATTCCAAAGTGAAACTTGGTTTCTTCAATTCTTTAATTGTTGTGACACATTAATTCTTTGCCAATAGGTGTTACAATTTTAATAAGTTTGAGAATTAAATTTAGAATTTGTAAATAAAATTTCTCACACAATTAGCCCGACTAGCTACAAGGTTTTCTTGATCCGTTGGCCACATAAAAATTAATTTAGTTGATAAATGAGCGAAGACCAACCAGGGCGGAAACTGTCGTATATTTAAGGAAGTGTAAAATCCCCTTTCCATGGTCTTACGATGAGTTCCATTCACCAGCCGGATAAAGGCACTGCAAAATTAAAAATATTTTAACATTTACGCTACAAAACCATTATGTATGTAAAACGTACCGACTCTGCAGCCCTGCTTGGTTATCTCACATCTATCACAAGCTAGATCCAAAATTGAAAGTTTGTTTTCTAAATTAAGTTTTAGGTGGCCAATAGACCAAGAAACCAAGTTCCAGTTTTACATTACATAAATTACATTACATATCTAATTACATTACATATCTATTACATCTACCTTTATTTCATTAGCTTTTGATCTATTAGTTTAAGCAGTGTCGTACCCATACGTTAGAGTTATTTGCCCATATCCAAGGGCTAGTCTTCGATATCACCGTGCTGGAATGCCTAATAACTTTTTTTGTTACCTATAAGTTGTTTCTGTATCCCTGCACTTGTCGTTTGCATGGACTATCGATACTTTTAGTTGTTACGCGATCGAGGAATCAAAATTTTTATCTCTTTGCAGTCTTCTACATTATATCTGCTTGTTTCTAATAAAACGGTGTGTGTATTACGAATGTTAAATGGTTTAGACAAACTGCACCAAAATATGATATCATTTACTTGTTTGTTTACCGTTGAATTGGTTTATTCTGGCGACCTGTTAAACAGCGCCCGTCCTAAGAAAAGTGAGTTTGGAGTAATTCCAGTCCAGCCACTCAAACTCCCAATGGTACAAGTATGGGTGAAACCCTTCCGAGGACGGGCGCGTCTTCTCTTAAGCTGTTTAACAGGTCGCCAGAATAAACCAATTCAACAGTGAACAACAATTTTAACCGAGTTCCCCATGTTTGGGAAAGTTATCTCACTTCCTACAAGAGCCTGCCCCAGTTAAGAAAACGTAAAATGAGGCGACTGGGACCTTTGAATGACCACCATCTGCGTCCGGACTCGCAAACGATGAGTCGGTTTCGACACGCTTCAACCAAACACGACATAAAGAAAGATGACTAGTTTCCTGCGCAAATATTACTTTAACAAAAATAACTTATTACTTAGTCTTAAACAATAGTGGGTGGAGTAAATTAAGACTTAATTGTTAAGTTAAAACGGCGGGATCTTATTTAATGTGACGGGTGCAAACACTGTTTCCCCATCAAATTGCACACAGATCCACTCTCTTGCAAGGATTTTGTGTGGTAAACATAGAAAGGTGCGAGTGGTTGGATACAGCACATCGAGTGGTGAAGGACATATAAGGAAAAGGGATGCAGTGAGGCATGAAAAGAATATCATATAAGTATTGGTCAAGCGGGTAGTGTAAATCAACCCAACTTGGATAAGGTCAAGAGAAGTTTTGTGCTTACTGATGTGGAAATAGCGAAACCAAACCTTTTTAGAAATGATAATGGCTTACAAATTAAATCTTAAAATAATAAAACCTTAAAACCTCATGCAATCCGTAGAAATTTGTAATATTTAAACTAACCGAAAATGCTTCGACGAATTGTGACGAATTCAATTTTCCAAAAAATGTCATCACTTCAGTGTAGACTACTTGTTAACAAAAAGCAGTAATGGTGGGTTTTTGTAAGCTTCAGTTTTCCCACCCGTTTCGAATGAATATTTGTTGGGTAACGAGAGTTTGAAATCGACTTTGATCCAGAGAGAAATTCGTATTTAGCGGTTAGCATTTTAGCAACAAAACGCAAAATTTCACCTCTTAGAAACAAGACTGATTAAAAACAATTTTATGCAAAATTTCGAGTTTGTTTGGATATTTCTGTTCAATTGTTTGTACTACAAAATCACGGAATTAAATAGCCTGGAAGGAGGAGTACTCATCCACGCAATGCTGTTCATTAGGTCTTGTCTTCTCATGTATTTGAATTCGTGCAGGAACCGTCAAAATTACTGCAGGAAAAACTAATTACACGAACTCTCGCATAATGTCATATACGAGATACGGCGCTGCTCCTTCATGAGACGGGGATTATGAGAGCTCCCTATTCCAGGTTATTTAATTCCGTGTACAAAATTCTATAATGCTGTTTTTATTTTCACTTAAAAGTACGTTAGGCCGCGAATTAATTATATATATATATATATATAAAACAGTTTTGAAAAACAACAATAGCGACACCGTGGTAGATTATTTTATACTAACATGGAGTTGAAATTGTACCTAAGTTACAAGTTACTAACAATGAAGATCCTCGAGTCAGGTTCCTGGGATTATGTTTCTTTTGTTACAAACGTGCATATGGGTAGCCAACTTAAAGTTTTTAAGAAAAATTAGCTGCCCATATGCACTTT